>JADDOH010019716.1:0-18111 GCA_016648135.1 Agrypnia vestita | reverse complement strand
TGGAAATTAGATTCTGTGCGCGCAAAATTCAAAAAACGAAAGTCGTAATAAAAATAAAATATATGCAGCGAAATAAACTTAGTTCCTTGGGTAATAAAGTCCCACTAATAGTTAATTACCTAGAATAAACCCCTCGTGTCTAGTCGAGCAGGTAGTGACATGTTGTTGCAAAAAAATAAAGTTGAGTTATTGTCAGTCGGATACGAGTGTTTGTAATTTTTGAATTACAAATAATGGCGTGTTTATATTTTTGAATTTTGTTCTTCGAACTATGGAATCGATAAACTTAGGTAACTTTTTTTATATAATCCACATTTTTATTCAATTAATACTTTACAAAGCCACGATTTGTTTTTAACAAAATATCTTAAATTTTTTCTGCATGCCTTAGACTGCCAAAACTGGGATTGACCTGTGTTGATTCTTATTATTGTAAACTATTGTTCTCTAATACCTTGGCTACAGATTTAAAATCAATCGGAGTGCACTTCGGTATGCCTGTATTCATAATTTATTTATTTTCCAGCTCCGGATTACCAAGGAAAAAACTGTTTGGAGTATGGTTAAAGGAGCGAGACTTTCCTAAAGGAAGTAAAAAAAGCTATTTTAAGGGCGATTAATACAACAAGGTATAATAAAAAAAACTTTGTTAAATTTTTGTGGACAAATACGTCGAAAGTGCATCAATTGTGGACGTCATAAACACAAGTTTAGAATTAAATATAAAGTGTGGTTAGGTGATATAATCAAGTTTTCAATACTAAATTTATTTTATTTTTTATATCTTTAAATTGGTTTATTATTATTATTTAATGGGTATAGAATACAAATAAACACTAAAATAATTTCGCTCGCTCAGATTGTCTTTTCCGACCACTGTCCGGCGGTGAAGTTATAAAGGATTTGAAAATACGATAAATTTGACGAAAATAATAGAAATTCTACGAATTAGCTCGTTATGTTAAAATTTAAAATACAACTTTTATCTCAATGAATTGTTTTCGTAATCCCGAATTACGTCAGGTCTGCTGATCCGCTTCAAACGGTCAAATTATCTCGTCCCGGTGGGCGATCTGAAGCTAATCTCCATCTCCTGGCCAACCAGGCTCTGCCCGGCCCCAGGTGTGCTCCTGGAACAAGGTGGACAGCATTTAAAGAAAGGCTTCGAATCCCACCAGCAGCGCCGGCAATTATTAATGCCCGACATGTTTGTAAATCGTTATCATGGAAGCGTGGCAGTGAATCGAATTTTCACAAAAAAAGAGGAGGCAAATTAAAACACTAAAATAGTTTAATTTATTACGCAAAATTAAATCGGAAAACTGTTCTTAAATTTACAGCTGCTAAATGTTTCTAGAATATTCCACACGCTTTTTATTACACTGTTTCTTAATTCGCACTACTTCGCGCTGCTTTTATTGCGCCGATCACTTTCTAGAAAATTCCGTTCATTATTCGCACGTAGAAAAACTTCTCGCCCGCCGGCAGATACTTTATTTATTTATCATCGCTGGTATCACTCACGCTGGTGACACTGCGCTCGCTCCATTGCTAATATCGCTCTGGTTAAACGTTAAATGAAATAACAAAATGATTTAAATATCCAAAAAAAAAATACTTGTATACCTACATTCTCATATAAATAGCTTCGTTTCTATGACACATCTATTACGCATCTTGATTTATGATATCCCCCTGGGAAGAAAATCCAGAATCCAGTATTGTGTTCTTGAAAATTTTTACATATTGTCACGTATCGTGGCTGCAGGAGGAATTAATGAAAACGCTGGGATTTAATACAGAATTTATTGAATACCGATTAATTAATTAAACTTGTGTACAAGGTCACTTATCACTATTAAATATAACGCTATTCCTTAAATTAAACTGTTTCGCAAATTTATCACTCGTAAATAGACACTTTGTTCACTATTCCCCAGAATATAGTATCCAATTTCCGCACTTATTAATTTCGCCTCAGTAAGAACTTTCTAGAATCGCTATCGAATTTCCGCTCGCTTGGCATCACTGGCTTCTCGCCGCTACCGCTCGCTTGGCCGGACTGACCGCCGCCCGCGGCTACCTTCGCTTCTGTTATCGCTGTCAGACACGCGGAAAATAACTTAAAACTTGCTCCCGCGTTTTCGAGAAGTTCCTCGCATTTTTCAGACTTTACTAGCAAATACTCGTAATTTCCAGATTTTGCTCGAAAGTTGCAGACATCACTCGAATGTTGGAGGTGATTCCAGATCCTTCGGTAGTATTGTCCAACTTCAAACAACCGTCACTTTGACAGAAGTGTGCGACTCCTTTTAGCCTCGTTACAATATCAAAAAAATATTCTGAATATAGTTATATGATAATATTTCAACGCACAACTAGCCCCTTTTTCAATGCATTAACATTTTCCTAAGCTATTACCCTGTGGCTACGTTGTGACGGTACATTTACCGGTACATTTTTTACATTTATTGCTCCTAGATAAGAGGATGATATATGGCAACTTCGATACGAGTGCCGGCGGTAATCGCTTTTGACGTATTACGTAAATTGGCGGCAATGTATTGCGTAATTTGCAATTCTCGAGCGAGACACTCGAGTCTTCGATCTCAAGCACTTTATATCTTTGATCGTAAAACGTTTCAAATTGGATCTGACTACTTCACTTTATTATACATTTATTTTAATTTAAAACGTCCTTCCATTTATTTTAATTAAAAATCATCCCTGAACTTTTTCAGAAGGTCTTTTGTAAAATACTGTAATGAGATGCTAAAAGTAATATACGCACTGCCCGAAGGATCGAGAACGGCCTATAACAACCTAGGGTGATTTACAGTCTTCGGGAAACATCTAGCGATGCCTGGTTTAGCCGAGAAGCAACGAAAACCTTCTAGAAAATATGAAAATATCAGCAGCTTCGGGTATAAATACGGCACCGGCTGCGGCGCAGTAGTTGCCGTATTGACAGTTCGTTCGGTGAGAAATCTGGCACAAAGTACGCGCAAGACGACACCCAGAATGGCCAGTCGTGAAGGAATCGAAGCGATTAATACTACAAGTGAAAACTGGAAGAAATGTTCTAGTGAATGTTAAATACGTGTTACCCAGCAATAATAAAGTATTCATTTACGAGTGATATACTGTAAATAGTGTAATTTATTCGTTTTAAATGACTTTGTAAATGAAAATAGTTAATTTATCATTCTTTAATAAATCGCTAATTAATTTCCAGTGTTTTCATTCGTGACAATTATTTTAATAATAATTAATAATAATTAACAATAATAATAATTTTCATTACGTGACAATACCAACACAAAAGAGACGACACGAAGTGTTCTTTGAAGGTCCTCATAGAAATAACTATGCCATTGTTAACTCGCCAATAACACGGATGCACAGACTTGGCAACAGGATTTCGAATTACGTTGAGATTTTTCGCTGTTGGAGCATACCTGAATCAAGGAAATATTTAGACCTGGAGTGCAATTATTTGTGCAGATTTATTTTCCTTGGAATTAATATTATTCTATTGAATTAGTATGTTTTTATCAAATCTTTTATATTAACTTCACCGCATGGTCTTGAAAGTGTAAAAATTTAAAAAGTGAAATTTAACACACTTCCCGTTGTCCAATCGAGATGAAACTTGGCGCTTTGACTTTCTTTGATGACAACGCATTCTTTCAAGACTTCTGCCCCCCTTCCAAATTCGATTTTTTGTAAATTATTATCTTATTTACTGCTTAAATACGTAATTCTTTTACTAAATTAGAACACTGCAATGTTTTTCTATAAATGAATCACCTAGTCAAAGAAACAGAAGTACAAAAAATTGGAAACCGTGACCTAGCTTATAAAGGATTTATAATGAAAACTATGTTTTGTGTTGTAATTTTTTGTTTTACTTATTATTTTTAGGTACATTTTTACATACTATTTTTCAATAAAAAATTCAATTTATATACGGTTTATTTTTAAAAAATGTGTTCTTACTTATAATTTGTTTTTTTTTATTTCTAATTGTTTCTTTAATGATTGTTTTTAAAAATGTGTTTAACTTACTATTGCTCATTTATGCTTATTTTTATAAATTTATTTTTTATAATTATAGATTTTTTTTAATATCTACTCTTAGGTTACGTAATAGATAAATTTTAATAAATATTACTATTACCGATTCGCTGCAGTGGGATCCGAATGAAACACTTACAAACATTTTTTATATTTTATTAGTAAACACAAACATTATTCGATCGGTCACTATTCTGCAATTCGCACTAATTTAGAGATCATTAGAAAGTTCGACTCGCCTCTGCTAATGCTTTGCACGCCGTCATCTATGCTAGTCTTCGTTGTCTATCACTCGGATCCACAATTCGTTATCTTTTCGCCCGTTTCTATTACATTCGCTCGCAGTCCCTCTTAACATAGGAAACGTTGTTTCTCGAATATTTTCTTGCGTTCTACTGACATCCAGACTGTCCAGAAACCTTCGATTACGTGCGCCGCAAAAGATTATCAAGAGGAATACGATACAGTTTACACGTGTTATAACATCAGTACTTGAAATGGGAGCGACAAATGTGAACTTTGAGAACTCGGCTCAGTTCATAATGATCTTCGATGACTTTTTTATACAGTTCGATCCCATCTGAACCATCACGAATCGTTCAAATCCATCATCCTGTCCAGAATGGAATGAATCCGGATGTTATCTCGAATGTAGCGGGGCGGGAATTGACTTTCTGGACTTGCACATACATCAAGACAAAGTTCGTAATCGCGCTCTGGGTAGGGTCACTGATTTAAAAAAGGGTGAAAATCAGAAGGCAAAAAAGTACCAAAGTTTAAATGGTGTTCTGCAACAATGTTTTAAGGTACACCAAATTCAAAAAGACATAGAATGGTAAAAATTAGATGCCTTTATTTATTTTATTTTTTTTATAATTTTTTTTTAAAGTTATTGTATTTTATTCTTAAAGTAGGTACTACACTAATTTTTATATTTCCTAATATACACAGTATAAGATATAAGTATATTAAATTTTTAATCAGAAGTAAGAATATTTTTTGGAAGCCCCATCAATGATCGTTATTCAAATTTTATTCAAGATCTTTCTTATTGCAATATTCCATTCCCCATCAACAACCCAACCCTCTTATCTTCCAATGATCAAATCACTTTAAAATTACTAACAAGATTCCTAAAAGCTAACATCCACACAGAATAATGTTTATTCTAAAACGAATCGTTTCTAATTTAAATTTCTGAAATAAAAGAGAAAAAACGCAACCATCACACCCATTGCCAACGAATAAACACACTTGTTTTGTGGCAAGAACACCCTATAGGGGTGAATCGCCAAGAAAGAAGAAGAAGAAGAAGAATCACATTTTCTTAATTTTTTCTTAAAAGTTTTTATTTTGTTTTCATCCCTAATATCCCCTGGTAGTTTCATATATAATTTCATCCCACTGTACATCATAGAAGTTTTCGATCTTTTTTTCTTTCGGAATGGTAATCTTATTTCATCTTTTCTTCTTGTACAATGGTCATGTTCATGTTGGTTTTTTTTTTAATAATTCAAAAGTATTTCTGTGCCCATTAATAATTTTATATATAAATAGAAGAACATTAAATTTAATTGTTTGTCTAAATGTCATTATTTGTAAGATTTCTAACATCACTTTGATTCCTGTGTATCGATTTATTTTTAGTATAATTCTTAATGCTTTATTTTGAAGTATTGTTAATATTTTCAATTCTTCTTCATTAGCGAGAATTAGTATACTACTGCAGTAGTTGATGTGGGGGACTATTATTGCATTATACATATTTTTGCACGATACTGTTTTAATATATCTTCTGATTCTTCCCAAGAGTGAAATTCGTTTTGCTATTTTTTTGTTACATAATTAGTGTTCTCTGAAAAGTTTAATTTATTATCTATAATTATTCCCAATATTACTATTATCAACAATAATATTATTACAGATTGTTAGTTAACTTTGTTAAAACCACTACCAGATTTTAGGTCTACCGGTTTCGAGACATACCCGTCTCTTAGTCAGGACCAACACTACACCACTACATTCACAACACTACACACCTCAACCATAGTATTGCTACACCTCCACCAATAATTGATCACATGCGTGTTAGTCTTGTCAGGGACAAACATGCACTGTTAGCCTAATGAACCATCAGGGATCTACCAAAAGAGAGTGAGAGGGGGCGGGGTCTAAAGTGGGTATTACCCCATCTTTTGTGAAAATTAATTTGGTTGTTAATTAGGGGTGCTCTATTATTCACCGCCTCCCTAATACAAAAAATTTCTAAATTATTCAATTTTAAACCTTTATCATTAGTGTTTAATATTTTTACCCCTGTTTTTGCGTCAAATTTATGATCATTTTCTATGAGGTGGTTGAAAAATTCAGAAAAATTGTTGTTATTAAGACACCTCATATGTTCTTGGATTCTAGTATTAAAATTACGAGATGTCCTTCCAATATAATGTGCTGGACATGAGCTACATGTTAATTGGTAGATTCCTGAGTTGTCCATTATATCATTTTTATCTTTATTGTTAATAATTATTTTTCCTATGTTATTGTTAGTATAGAAAGCTGGTTTAATATTTATAGGTAAAGCCTTGGATACAGTATTAGTTAATTTATCTATAAATAAAATTCGTCTCCATTTATTATTATTATTACTGTTTTCTTTTATAGATGGATATAAACATTGTTTTATAAGTTTTTGTTTTGATTTTCGGTTTAATAAGGTTTCAATTAATTTTGTAGTATATCCATTATTTATTGCAATTTATTTTATTGTATTAAGTTCTTTATCAAAGCTAATTTTTGCTAATGGTACATTTACTAGGCGATATTACGTTGAGTGAAAGGCAGGGTGTTGGTCCTGACGAAGAGACAGGTACGTCTCGAAACCAGTAGACCTAAAATCTGGTAGTGGTTTTAACAAAGTTAACTAACAATCTGTTATAATGTCTAACCACAAAGTTAATGCTTTAAATATTAATAATATTAATAATAATATTATTATTATAAACAATGTTCAAACAATGACTGTGTACACAATAATATTGTCACGGGATCGTGGCTGTGGTAGACAAATAAAACACCAAAAATAATAATCTTTTATTTATTACACAACTTCACTAGACACGAATTTAATCGGAGCACATTTCTTTAATTCACCCTAATTGTCACTAAAATATTCCCCACAAGTTAACATTAATTCACGTCAATTCGCACCAGCTAAGTACCCGCTGTATCGCTTTACTCTTGTCTGTTACTTATTTGTGGTATTCGCTCGCTTCTTTGTCGCCTGTCAAATAACCCTGGCCTAGAAATATAGAAATACAAGATCATTCTTAAATTTTAACTCCCCTAAATATAATATCATTGCAGCGCAAAATCACTATTCTTTTGAGGATTTTTTTTTAATTAATTATTTTCTTCAATTTACCTATTACTGAAAATTACATTATTATTTCATACTAGCAGTAACCCGTCAAAAATGACGGGTTTTTACATGCCGGTTCCCAAAGAATAAGCCTTTACTTATTTATAGCCGACACCCATGAAATAGTTATAATGACTTTTATCAAAATATTTGAATACTTTTTTATATTTCCCCGACAGTTAATGGCACCTACTATTTTAAACCCTGGCGATTGTGGCGCGTGCGTAAAACTAACGCGACAACATAACTAATAATTAATGTTATAAATAAAATAGACATCAAAATAAAATGAGAAAACAAAATCCGGTACCGGGAATCGAACCCGAGCCCTCTGGGAGAGAGACAGATATCAACACTTAAAAAATTAAAAACCTAAAGACGGACGGACGGAGAGACAACGAAATTACTATGATTGGGATAATAATTTTTATAGTCCATATATTTTATTAATTTCAATTAAATATTTCATTTGTACTTCTAATATTAGGTCCTTACATATGAAATTGACGTTTTGCCGTACTGGCAAATTTGATCTCAAATATCTTCTCTTTGGTTAGGAATTCCAAATCCAAATTTATACAGCTATTTACTCATGTATTTGTGTTTTGAAAATTATAATTCATTTGTTTTTTCCTCAATTGTTTTTTTCTTTGCGTCACTCAGTTTACAAAATGAAAAACTTGAAATATCGCGTTATTTACGAGTACGAGTTCCACCGTGGCACCAGTGCTGCAGAAACGTCTCGAAGGATTAATGATGTGTATGGCGACGGTGCCGCAAAAGAAAACACAGTGCGTTTTTGGTTCCAACGTTTTCGTTCTGGAAATTTCGACCTGCAGAACAAGCCCCGTGGACGGCCGGAGACCAAAGTTGATAATGAAGAATTGAAGGCTATTGTGGAAGCGGATCCATCGCAAACCACATCCGAGTTAGCTGCAGGCTGCGGTGTTAGTGATAAAACTGTTTTAATCCACTTGAAGCAAATTGGTAAGGTGAAAAAGCTTGAAAGGTGGGTACCTCACGAATTGAGTGAAGCAAATCAACAAACGCGCGTTGACTGCTGCGTTGCATTACTCAACCGGCACAATAATGAAGGAATTTTAAATCGAATCATTACCTGTGATGAAAAGTGGATCCTGTACGATAATCGGAAGTGCTCATCGCAATGGCTGAACCCTGCCGAACCAGCCAAACCATGCCCCAAGCGAAAATTGACTCCAAAAAAGTTACTTGTTAGCGTTTGGTGGACTAGTGCTGGTGTCGTTCACTACAGTTTTCTTAAATCTGGCCAGACGATTACGGCAGATGTCTTTTGTCAGCAACTGCAAACCATGATGGAAAAGCTAGCTGCTAAACAACCGAGGCTGGTTAATCGCTCTAGGCCACTGCTGCTTCATGATAACGCTAGACCACACACTGCACAACAGACGGCTACCAAATTAGAGGAGCTTCAATTGGAATGTCTAAGACATCCACCGTACTCTCCGGACCTTGCCCCAACAGATTACCATTTTTTTCGAAATTTGGATAACTTCTTGCAAAGGAAAAAATTCAACTCCGATGGGGCAGTCCAAACCGCCTTCAAAGATTTTATTTAATCCCGTCCGAATGGTTTTTTTGTAAAGGGATCGATGAACTACCTATGAGATGGCAAAAGTGCATAGATAGCGATGGTACATACTTTGATTAAATAAATATATTATAATAAAAAAAAATCGGCTTTATGTTCCTCCCATACTAAACGTCAATTTCATATGTAAGGACCTAATATATCTTCTATATAGACTGATTACATTACACTGTAAGCGAACTCCCTTTCTAAACACGAGCAGTTCTGCTTTCTTAGAAAGCTAGTACGTAAAAGATTTATCGTTGCAACTATAACAATAATAACAAGTTTTTCAAACATCAGGCTGTAATCAACTAATATTTAATTAAAAAAATAATCAACATCATCATCATTCTTGGCACTACAACCCTTGGTGGGTCTTGGCCTCCTCAATAATTTTCCTCTCACCAGTTTCGAAGCTCTAAGGCAGAGATATCTTTGAGGACGTTGTAACTCCATCTTAATTTTGGCCTTCCTAAGCTCCTTCGCCCTATTGGCCTTGAGTTCAGCAAGGACTTTGGTGCTTGATGCTCGGACATTTTCTCCACATGACCCAGCCACCGAAGTCTTCCCAGTTTTATAAATTTTGTGACGTTTGGCCCCTTAAATAGAGTATAGAGCTCATTGTTGTAACGTCTGCGCCAAAGTCCATTTTCTAGAACCGGTCCGAAGGTATTCTTGCATACACCTTATCTTCGTTTAAAAACTCATTCATACACAACATCCATTTTCTAAACGATGACATGAACCTATAAATCCATTAAATCAATCATTCATTAAATACTAATCGCACTACATTCAAACACAAAATGTATAATACACATAAATGTACATGTAAAATATAATTAATTGCAAAACTACATGTTACTAGAGCGTGCTAAGACACTTGTAATTGGGATAATGGGCATAGTCTTCACTATAATGTTTATTATCAGTGTATCATGTACCTATTATCCTGTTAGTGTCTCTAATAAATAAATAAAATAAATATAAAATACGCCTCAAAATTTTAATTTCAAAAACGTCCAGTGCTCGCTCACTCCTCTTAGTTAGTACCCACGTCTCAGCTGCGTACGTGAGCACTGGTTTTTAATTAATTAATTAAAAAATAATAATAAATAAAAATACAATGCGTAGAAAAAAATTTCGCCCAAAGCAGAACGTCGGCCGGCGAGTTTTCGGCGTAAGTTTTCTCCGTAAATAAACGAAACTTGCGGGAAAAACGAATTGTTCAATGAAAGATAAATGTTTGGCCACTTTTGATGTGTTTTCCCCGAAAGATCCGTTCTCACTTCTTGGCGGTGGAATAAGTCGCTCGGGCGAGGGCGATCGGTTCCTCTCCCGAAACGGCAAAAACAATATTTTTACGGCAGATGACGAACGGGAAAATAATCCCGGAGGAAAGTTTCTGAACAAATAAGCGAAATTCCGAGAAGAATTGACATAGATGTGTGCGCAGAAGTATATAAAAGTTTCACTCATTCCGAATGTCGCTTAAATCTTGCTCGTGCGACGTACAACATCGTACAAACTGGCGGCCAAATCGACGACTTTCCTGCAAAACAACGTGATCAATTTGTGATAATTTTCAGCACAAAATAACATTTTTAAGGTGTACCTCAACCTTTAAATCATCTAAATATTGACATTTACTTCGGGCCTTAGTGTTTTAAATCTGTCCTTTGCGTATTCTTCCAGTGCCAGCTTGTAATAAATAGGTATAGGTAAGATTTTACATATTTCCTATAGGTGGTCAGGTTGATCCTTACATCTTCTTTTTGTTTTTATTTGCGATAGTTTTACATCGTCACGTAAGGAAAAAAGCGTTTTTCCCCCTCCATGCGACTCTCTCTGTACGAGTGTGTATCAAGTATCGAGATTTGAGTAGACGAGCATCTTCTTGAGAGAACTTTTTCCAGAATATTAATATTTTTACAAATTTCGCATACGGGTAAGAACTTCACTTAATTAATTAGTTCATACGCCTGATGGTAACACTGTTTTCGCTTCGAGATTCGCCGCTAGAGCCGCGTCGTTGGAAACGTCAAAATAACAATGGCCCTCCGCGGCCTGGATCCGTTTATTTATACCCGATAACGTTGAATTTTCGAACCTTCGAGACTTTTATAGTGTTTTCTCGCAAGTTCTCGTAATTTCCAGATGTTCCTGGAACTTTTGAGACGTCTCTCGAAAGCTGTAGATTACGCTAGGCTGTTCTGGAATCTTCGGTAGTATTGTGAACATTTCAAACATGACTTGACATGAGTGCGTGATTCTTTTTAGCCCCGTTACAATATTAGAATAATTTACATATTGAGATATGCTGCATCAGTAAACTTTGTAAAATTAAACTTAAATTCATAAATCATTTAAGCCTATAGCTTTTATCAAAATACTTCATCATCAAATTACCTTTTATTACCGTATTATTAAATGGCTCGCATATGTAGGTACCTATAGACTCGAGAGCTTCTCTTCACTGATGAGGTCTACATGTCTACAAAGTATTTAAAAAAATGTCAGTTCGGTATAAGAATTGTATTTGTACCATATATTAAATAAAATAAAATAAATATATGCTCAGCGTCAAAATAACTTAACAACAACTTAACGAAAATATATAAATATAAACAATCTATACCTCTATATGGAATTACATTTGGAATTGAAGAAAAGACGTAAGGACATTCGTTTTTTTTCTTATTTGTTGTTGTTTTACTTTGTCTAAATATGTTTGAAACGTCAGTCCCGTAACTGTTTAGGCTTTAATTTATAATTGAGTCCACCATACTATATCGTTTCTCGGAATAAAGTATTTTAAATGAAAGAATTAACCAAGTATTATTATTAGTTTCTTGCATGTGTCATCTAGGTTATCTGTTCAGTTGAAGTTTTTGTTTATTGTTAGTCCCAAATATACGTATTTATCTACGTTTTCTAAGCGTGTGCAGTACCTAGTAATTATTCGGCCGTATTCTGAAAATAATGCGATTGTTATTTGTTAATTACTACCCCAACATTCAACAAGAAATTAGTAGACGCCTGTGAAACAAACTTATTTCTAACAACTTTTGAAATATTATTAATTTGTACCTATTTTATGTAATACTAGCTGTAACCCGTCAAAAATAACGGTACTTTTACATGTCGGTTCCTAAGGGATTTCAGTAATAAGAAAAAGAAAAGAAAATAAGGAATTTATAGAATAAGGAAAAGAAAAAAAAAATTGACAAAAAAATTTCATCATTCAAATCAAATTATTAATTCTAAAAATAAATTCGTAATTCGAAAAAAATTACGTAATTCGAAAAAAAATTCGATAAAATAAATTTGAAAAAAAAATGGTATTTCGAAAAAAATCTCGAAAAAAAATTCTTGATTCGAAAATAATATTTGGAAAAAAATCGTAATTCGAAAAAAAAATCCCCGTAACCTGACAAAATGGCGGTACTTTTACATGTCGGTTCCTAAGGAATAAGTTTTTATTTATTTTATTTTAAAAAATTTCAAAAGGTCGTTTTAACTACATCTACATTCCAAAAAATTATTTCTTTAGGGTGAAAGATTTGAAAAAGTCGTTTTATCTACATGTTTACCAAAAAATTTCGAATTATTAAAATTTGTTTGTGTTTGAAGTTTAGCGTGAGCACTGTGAAGTGTGAAGTGTGAAGTGTGAAGTGTGAAGTGTGAAGTGTGAAGTGTGAAGTGTGAAGTGTGAAGTGTGAAGTGTGAAGTGTGAAGTGTGAAATGTGAAGTGTGAAGTGTGAAGTGTGAAGTGTGAAGTGTGAAGTGTGAAGTGTGAAGTGTGAAGTGTGAAGTGTGAAGTGTGAAGTGTGAAGTGTGAAGTGTGAAGTGTGAAGTGTGAAGTGTGAAGTGTGTGTGCATATATTTAGTTTTTTTACTAATTATTATTCCATTATCGTGTGCCCATTTCAAGATTTGGTCGAAGCCTTCCTGTGTGTGGGTGTGCGGTCCAAAATTTTGTTTAGTGAAAATTAAATTCAAGCATCTGTTGCTTTGCCCTCCAGACGCGCGAAGTCGTAATATCCAGAGATTTCATCAGCCGAATGCGATTATATTCTCCCTCCCTCGGTGGAGCAATGTTAAATATGAATTTCTTAAATAGTTTGACGCGGAGCATATTCCAAATTATGAATATCTCCGCAGCTTCTGTCGTTTTAATAAATAATTCAAATAATTTCTCTCACCAGAGCTCTGTCTGCGATTTCATCTCTTTGCCGCCATTTCATCCCGTCCTGGATTCAAAGGATTTATTCAGGGCTGCCAAGCGCCCTGTACAAGAAGGACAAATTCTCTAAAGGAGAGCATTATTATTCTCATTATTGATGTATCTGGCGTTAACAAAAACGGCGTGGATGAAAATGCTACCCAGAACCGAAGAAAACGCAGCCTGAGAACGAGAAAAGCTGACCTCAACAATGTACCTCTAGGCAATGAGTTGGGACAGTGCAAGGAAAAAGATTTTTTCATCATTTCAAATCAACGCCCTGGTGGGCTTTTAGAGTACAAGAAAGTTACAAGGATTTTTATATACGTAACACAAAACACATTTTTAAGTGAATAATGAAAAAATAAATTATAGAAATAAAACATAATTAAGAGAAATGGACAATATATATACAGGGTATACCAGAGCTGGCAGCAGAAACTTGGCAGGTAGATTCCCAACTATGTTATGAGTCTAAAATGTTCAAGCAACCATGGCCTAATATCAATAGTTATGGAGATATGCAATATCAAAGTTTGCATTTTTTTTCAATGTTTCTTAGTTATTTTTTTGCAAAAAGTTGAAATATCAATACAGTAACTTATGTCGATTATGAAAAATTCGTTCGCCTTAATACAAGTCGAATAAAATGATAAAAACCTTGCAAAAATTGAAAAATGTTATTTTTTACAAGGTTTTGACTATTTTATTTAAGTTGCATTTCTTAGATTACCGCAGCGAGTTTGAAAGTACAATTTTGTCCTCAGAGAATTGTACTCTCTTATCGCCGGCGCTGTCCTCCTTGTGTCCGTGGCGTTTGGCTTCCCCGGATTTGTATGAAAATGGAGTGCGAATTACGCAAATTAATTCAGAAAACTCCGTTTCGAAATTTGATCAAAAACAAGACAAACAGAGCGGGGACGCGACCGGAACACAAAGAAACAACTTTTAAGAAAATAACTTTGGATAACAATTTGCGTAAATTGTTGGTTTTCCACTTCGAAATAAATGACGCGCGCCGTCTTACAAGACGGACGGCGGGAAAAGTATGGCGCAGTTATTAACATTGTGAGAAAGTTTCGCAATTAATGTGAAAGCATTTTATCACAGAACTTGATTTCACGTAATGCTGTAAGGTCATTTAAGTAACTTTTAAGTATAGCGAAACGACCCAAAATGACAAACATGTGGCGCGTGCCGAGTCTAAATAAATTCAACAAACTTAATTCTCATAATTATTTAAATAATGCTTATTACTATTTTAGTGATGCAGATGACTATAACCGAGTAACCGCCCACAAATTATTTGATTTATATCTACTGAAAGATTCGAGATTATTTAATTGAGATAAATTATAGAAGTCTCGTAGTGTGTGGTGAGGGATAACCACTTACAATCATATAGGTAGAGTAATCTAATGTATTAAACATTGAGAAAGGTAAAAAATATATTATTTATCTAATATATCAACAAAAAAAATCTTAATTAATAATACAAAATATAGAATAAGCAGTCAAAAGAGACCAAACTCAATCACAAAAGTCAATTCTACAATACTCGTAAATGAGAACCCATTCGGGTTCACTGACGGAATATGCACACAAGACGCAACCGCAAAACATTCACCATCATGCAAAATAAATTGAACAAATCAAGTAATTGTACAGGTAGGTATCTTCATCATCGATTCGAGGGAACTTCTCTAAAGTATCTCCCACGAACAACTCGTATCAGAACCAAAAGGAAACGGAATTGACCAAACGGGTAAGAAGCCACTAGCCGAATATACCTTAGATGTCAGATCAAATGAATCTCCAAGTAATCCACCAATAGGTGAATTTGGACACCCCCAAGGTACGGTCCCCAGAACTCTAACATAAAAACTCACTCACGTAAAAAAATGAACGGTGAATCAAGCATTTCACGCAGACGACACCGCACTGTTAACAAATTATCCTTCATGGGCAAAAGTGGCACGAATCAGCAAACGAGAGTATCAATACACTAAAATCGTGGCCTGACAACAATCTTCCAACATTCAACGTAAAAAAAAACACTTCAACTTGTACTTAAATTTATTGTTGTCATCAATACTTTTTATTTCTGTGGGTAAATTATTGAAACTAAGTAAGTATACCTCTATATAAAAAAAACTGTTTTTAAAATGTGTGGTATTAAATTTAGGATTTTTTTATGTTATTCTCATGTCTACTCGAGTGACTACTATTTGTAAAATCTAATATTTCTACTATATTAACTTTAAATATATTAAATAATGTTTCAGTTCTGAATTTTTGGGGTTTCTTCAAAATAATTTTAATAATTAATCTTTGGATTATCCTTATGGGATTTATTGTGATCGCGTATGACACTCCCCTTCCAATCCATTTAATACAAGTCAAATTAAATGATAAATCATTCCCTTGAATACTAGTCAAATAAAATGATTAAAAACCATCCAATTCCAATTGGAATTTTTTCAGGACTTTTATTATTTTATTTATCTTTTATTGAAACGAATGAGTTTTCCGTAATCAAAGTTGTCCCGTGCGGCGGTTAATAAAATCGTAATCGCCAGAATGATCGCCGACCTCCGATAGGAGATGGCACCATAAGAAGAAGAAGAAGACCGAAGCGCCAATAGACAAGGTAAGATATATACCGGCCGGCCTGGTGAAGTCTCTGTGTTGGTGGGTCAGGTTCCGTTGGAGCGCCGCTAGATGTCTCCAGGTGTACGCCTCACCACACTATTTATTTATTTTTATTTTAACATACCATCAATAAGTCGTTATTTACTATAATATATGGTCCTAGAGTGATATTAGAATATAAAGTATAAATATTTTATGATAAAGGAATTATAAGTAATGTTTTGATACTTACATAAATTATAATATTTTAATAATAAATTCTCAATTATACCGGAATAAGAATGTGTAGATGCAATTTTAAAATGTTAAAAATTATAATGTTACTTCTGGTTTGTATTTTTTTGGGTGTTTCGCATTGTTTCTGCGATTACAGAGTCTACGAGTATATGGACACTGCAAAGGGATCCGAAATATTGGCCAGAATACCCCAGAAAACACAAACCATTCTGAACGGGCACGAAAACCTAAGAACATTGTTTTACTACGATAAGGAAGTCCTTGAATTTGAATATGTAGAATTATGCTCAATAAAAAATATTGCTCAATTCTTCCATGTGTTACCTTTTCATGAAATAATATTGATACAACTTTCTAGCTAAATGATTTAGAAAACCTTTTAAATGTAATTTATTTTAGGAAAGATGTAAAACTTGATGAATAAGGACGACCTGGAAGTGAGTTTAGGATTGTTATAAAGAATAATTATAGCAGATCTTTCTTTTAAAACCATTATAATATGTTAGATCCATTTTTAGATTATTTGTGTACGTTGAGACCAAAGAGGTTAATTATTATACCCATGAAATTTTTCTTATTATAAAAAATAAATATTTTATTTAAACTCTTAAGGACCGTAATCTACCTTTATTTGTTCGCCCTTAAAAATATTCAGGTGTGAGTGGATTAAAAAATGTATCTATCTAATCTAATAATACGAATGGGCTAAAAATGGTGCAAGTATTGCATGTGTTTCCATTGCCAGCACAAAAAAACAAATGGCGAAATCGTATAAAGTAGCGAGGAGTATGGATTGTTTTAAAATACTTAATAATATAATATTTAATTTAATGTGTAGAAATATTATAAACATTTAATATAATCTACTGTGCATGAATGTACATATTTAATATTTATACACGTTTACTTTTAGTTTACAATAAACATATACGTGTTTTAGAATATGTGAATTTAGCCATTTTTAATTTTGGTGGTGGCCACTCCGGTGGCTCATCGCGGCCATCGCGCATGCGCGGTATGCACAGAATAAAGATGGCCGTATATGTCAAACACTTGAAATGTCGATGTTTAACAAATATGTCATTATTAGCGAAGGGAAAAACTTCATTTCAAAATGTAGACAACAACACACACACGTTCACCAGTTTGAAGACTACAAAGTGTACACTACAATTGTAGTAAAAACTACTTGAAGTGAAGTAATTGTAGCACTACGAAATGAAGTGAAGTGAAATAATTGAAGTGAAGTAATTGTAATAATAATGAAGTGAAGTAATGAAATGAAGTAATAGTGAAGTAAATTAAAGAAGTGAAGTAGTATTTTTTCCCAAATAAAAATTTGGCGAGCTAAAAAAAAAGGTCAACGACAAAAATATTTAAAAATAAATGACGATATTTTCTCCAAAATAACATTTGGCGACCTAAAAAAAAGGTCGCCAGCCAGATTTCTTCGTTCGATTACAAAAAATTTTCAAACCATGGGGGGGGGGGTTGTTACAGTTTCCAGAGATTTCTCCGTTTAGCTACATCAACTTCCCAAAAATTTCTTCATACGCTCCACCAAAATTTTTCAAATCTGACCTATGGAGTGGGGGGGGTTTACTATGTTTCACAGGGGATATTCTCCGTTTACCTACATCAACTTCCCAAAATTGACGTCATAGCCTCCCATAGAAAATTTTTCTGTGGACCAGAGCTGGGTTTGGAGTTGAGTGTTACCAGATTTCAGGGACTTCACCGTTTACGCAGAAATCAACTTCTCCACAAAAATTTTTTCACGCGAGTAGAGTCAGCGTCTCCGAATATATATTATTTATGCCACAAAAATATCCCATGCGGGGGAGTTCGGAGAGGGTTGTTCTATATGTGTTCCAGAGATTTCTCCGT
>JADDOH010019713.1:0-15731 GCA_016648135.1 Agrypnia vestita | reverse complement strand
ACAACCCCCCCCTCATGGTTTGAAAAATTTTGGGATCGAATGACGAAAGTTTTGGGAAGTTAATTTTTTTTTTTAGGTCGCCAAATGTCACTTTGGAGAAAATATCGTCATTTATCTTAAATATTTTTCTCGGTGACCTTTTTTTTCTTTTAGCTCCCCAAATTTTTATTTGGGAAAAAAATATTACATTACTTCGTACGGGAAAAAAGTACTACATTACTTCATTTCATTACTTCACTTCATTAATACTACAATTACTTTATTACATTACTTCACTTCATTAATACTACAATTACTTCATTACTTCACTTCATTTACTTCACTTCATTTCGTAGTACTACAATTACTTCACTTCAAGTAGTTTTTCCTACAATTGAAGTGTACACTTTGTAGTCTTCAAACTGGTGAACGTGTGTGTGTTGTAGTCTTCATTTTGAAATGTAGTTTTTCACTTCGCTAGAGTGTTGACACCAATAAATACAGAGGACGTCTGCGAAAGATTCATCAGTCATCAGTTAGACATTGGAGATGGCCCAATTAGAAGCTTTGAAAATCGACGATGTATGAAAATGAATAATAGAGTGGTAGCCGGGACAGAAAAGCGTGGCGTTCTCTACGACAGTAACAGTGAGTTCTAACGTGGTTGTTAGGATTAAAAGCGATCAAAGATTTAATCTTTGATCGCGATCAATATCGAAGTTTCACTACGCGCTGACATACACGCTTATCTAGAGATGCCTGGTATCAACGTCTGATTCAAAGTTAAATATCAATTAATATGTGTAACAGTGTGGAAGGGGACACCATGAGACCAAATCCGCTGTCAATACATCTAATGTGTTTGATCATTGCTTTAAAACAAACCTGCGTTGCAGTGCGGGTATGATAAATTTCTTATTATATATACATGCTCTGCTTGTTCTGTTATATATGTGTTCTGTATTTATACATATGTATGTTCGGTATTCATCCATCTTAAAATATTCAAGGACATTCCATTGGGCCTGTTGCACTCTCTATTTCCACTCTATTCCAGATGCATTCAGTCCACCTGTTTTAGCAATTGCTGATAATGGCTGATAAATGGTTTCCTCCATCTATCTCTTGTTTGTTTGTTTGTTTGTTCGTTCGTTCATTCGTTCGTTCGTTCGTTTGTTTATTTGTTTGTTTGTTTGTTTGTTTGTTCGCGGGTGTAGCGTGTGCAGGAATTGATCAAGACGAAGATCGTGCTGAGAGCTGGAGATGGTGCTGACGACTGATGTAAGTGGCGTAGCGTAGTCAGGTCGAGCATGACGGTGATACTGCCGGAAGCAGATGGTGTTGGCTACTGGAGGTGGCGAAGACAGTGGAGCGATGAGGCGGACAGTGATCGATGGATTGGAGACTGGAGGCGTAGCGAGGAATGAGAGAAGCGGCGGCGCAATTGTGGTTGTATGTCGTAGCTACAGCAGGCTGAAGGTTGATCGTATGGCGTAGAGAGAGATGCGCTACGTAGCGAGAACTACGAGTAGCAATCGTCGGGCAGCGTGACCTCGCCAGATCAGCTTTTTGTTGCGCTATTGCTTTTCCGTGAGAATTCTGGTGAAAGTCGGCGCTGGTCAAAAAGCATGGGGAAACGGGTCGTTGACCCCACAAACATCATAGATACATATGATTTTTTTAACAATGATAACCAATCCCAATTGTAATAATTTCATTCTGTCTGTTCTTCCGTCCATCCATGCAACTTTGATAACGTCCGTAACTTTTAAAAAGTATTTTTTTGTTGAATTTTCGAATTTTTAAAAAAAAATTATTTTTCGAGTTTTTCAATTTTTTTTTTACGGATTTATTTTTAAAATGAATACTTGTTCTTTAGGAACCGATATGTAAGAGTACCGTCATTTTTTATGGGTCGCAGCTAGATTATAATATATGTTATACCTCACCAAAAAGAATCAAGATTGTTGTGTGTGGTGAGGGAGGATATATAATAATGTATATAAGTATATGTATACATAATGTATATGTTTATGTATAGAGTATTTTTTATTTTTTATTAATTAAGTAATTTTATTTTTTCCGCTCAAAAAAATAAGTACGGGAGATGTCAATCGGCGGAGATATGTAGGGGATCACATGGATCTCACAGATAAGGGATGGTACAACCATTCAAATATGGTTGCATGTCAATGGATAGCGAACCGCGTCCCGGTAGGTTCTCAACAAGAAAAAATAATAATGTGATTCACTAAGTGTGGACTTTGATCCTGTAGGATCGTCGTATTGCAGTTCGAGAACTCTCGATCAAGGTGGGGATAAACATTGGATCCATAAAATCAATTTTCACCGAAGATTTAGGCTTGAGAGAGTGTCCGAAAAGTTCTTGCCGAAGCTGTTTATGGTGGAGCAGCTCCATCAGGACAATGCAACCGCCCACTCTTCTGATCTGATTCAGGCTTTCTTGGCCAAACACAGCATTCCCTTGATTTGTCAGGCTCCCTACTCTCACGTGTGGTTTTCGACTATTCCCCAAGTTAAATCAAGATATTATGCGGAACGCGACGGCCCAGCCATCCACCATTTCAAAAAATTAAAAAGTGTTTCCAAGAATGACGGGACCGCTGAGAGAAGTGAGTGCATTACACAGGGAAATAAATTAAAGAAGATAAGAGTAGGTATGGGAGGAATAAAGGCAAGAGGGCGGGAATTTTCGAAGATCACAGTCCTGTGTCATGAGGGATGACATGGATGATGACATACATACCTACATACTACATATTAACCTGGGTTGCATACCCAAGACCCGATTGATCCATTACGTCCACAGTACATTTTTTATTTACAACAACAAATATAATATAAATAAATAAATTTACAAATCACTTTTTTTTTCACCTTTTTATTAGATATAATATCTACATGTTACGAGAACAACGTTCTCTTCTTCAGGATTGTTTGTGCACTAAAATTGAAATAGATAATTCATTCAATTGTGTTACTGCGAAGGAGAGAGGGGGGGGGTTGGAGGTGTTAATTAGGGAATATCATCGGAGGGGATGGAATCTTAAGTGGAAATATATTTAATAGTGGTTTGTGCACAAATTTCGTCTGGTTATACATTATATTTGAATTAATATTGATACTTTTCCTAGTTTCATGTATTTCTTGATCATTTATCTGTGGGATCTTATAAACAAGTCTGAAGAAGAGAATATTGTTCTCGAAACATGTAGACTTTATATCTAATAAAGTGGTGAAAATAAAGTGATTTGTGTTTTATTTTAATAATAATGTCACCACTAAGTTCAAACCTTCATTCAGAAGAAAAACTATCCTTCGAACAATTTAATATAATATGTATTTAAATATTAATGAACAAGCCCAAATTTTATGAAAATAACATTTTAATAATATAACTAATTATCCCTCAGTTTAACCAGATGGTCAGGCAGAGATAATAGAAAGCCACACTCTTCGGTTTTGTCACTCCACACTTGTCTCGTCTACTTTCATACATCTTCTCACGCAGGCTCTTCGCTTTTAGCAGGGCCATCCTCTAATATTTGGTTTATCTGGTCATGCCAGATCTTCCACGGAAGCTTCTGCGTTCATTCTCCACTCCATCGTACAAAGACTTTCGGCACGTGAGCTTAAGCGATCTCGCTTAATCTACTTTCGTTATTTCAAAAAAAAAATTGACAAATATTTTATTTCATTAAAATTTCTTTAACCGATTTGACGCTTCGATCTCCGTCGTTCCAGCCATTAGAGAGAAATTTATTAAATTTTTAACACAAAAGACTACTTCCGCCTATGGCCGCCTCCCTTTTCTATCTACTTCCTGTTAGCGAAACTACCCCAGGCCAGCGGACACTTCCATTATTAAAAAAGTCCAGGGGCAGTCGCAGGGAGCGCGCGGGGGCATCGAAGCGGGGGGACAGCGCGACTTTTTTAATTAAAAATTACGAAATTGATATAAAACTCGTAGCGATATATGCTGTCAACGCGCGCCAGCGTAATGACCGGGCTGTTAAATTAAATTTTGATTTACAATATTAAAAAAGTTTTGTTTGAGACGACCGTGGAGTAGGGGAAGTGGAGCGAGGGGAGACTTCACCCCTCAGGGGTGTTCATTGAAAAGAGTTAAAAAGGAAGAAAATTAAATTTTAAAAATGTATTTCTACTACGACAATATGTGCCGCCAAAAATTAAGTATGTTAAATATTTATTATAAATTAAATTATCGTTAGTTACTAACCATCACACCGCTTCTACGGAGGGATAAACAAAGTGGACAGAACGCCACAGTCTTCTGTCTTGGCACGTCACTGTTGCCAGGACAGAGGAATGTGCGCTCTGTGTTGCTAAATATGTATTTATAATAAAAATGTACTACTATATGAAAAATGTTTATAAATAGTTATATATTATTTCAGAGAAAGTATCAAAAACAAAACCGACAAGCAAGATGTCGAACAATCGAGGTAACGAGTATTATTGTAATGTCGAGAACAGAACGAACGAGAAATTTCCACTAGTTAGCATGAGCGCCCATTCCGCGATATAATTTAATTTATCTTGTTTTAAAAAAAATGTGAATGTTAGTTTTGCATGTATAATTACACCTTGGTATTTTATACTGTCTACATTTTCTAATATCTCATTCTCTAAATTCACTTTATATTTGGTTGTTATTTTTTTTTACAACATAATTATCAAACATTTTGTTTTTGAAACATTTAATTTAAGTTTGTTGAATTGAATTATGATGATATTTCCACAAGTTCTATATTTATGTTGTAGATCGCTGTTTCTAGGTCACTATCCTCTATGTATATAAAAGCGTGGTCTGCAAATAATATTATTTTATATTTAATTAATAATGATGTAATGTCATTTATGTATATGATAAACAATAATGGTCCCAAGACAGACCCCTGCGCTACACCAAGCTCATTTTCTTTTGGATCTGATGTAAAATCATTTACTTTGGTTATTTGATTTGTATCACTCAAATAGTTTCTGAACCATAATAATTTTATCTTGTATACCATATTTTTCTAATTTTTTCATAATTATATTTCGGTCTATTGTTTTACGAAATTTTTATTTTCATCTATAATACGTTCTTTCCAGTCATCAATTAAAATATTTAGCGCCATTTCACAAGATTTTTTACTTCTGAATCCTGATTGCTGTTCACATAGTATGTTATTTTTCTCAATAAAGTTTGTTAACTGTTTATTCACTATCACTAATAATTGGTCTGAACTAATCACATTTTTTCGTATTTTTAATTTTCGGAATCGGTTTTTTTGTTGTTCTTTTCCAGGATTTGATGCTGAATATTTAAAAAAATATATAAAGCGAGAAAGAAAACCCTAACTCTGGATCAAAAGGCAAGGGGGAGAAGAGAGGAGTCGGGAGATGAGTGGGGATGGCAATAACCTTGAAGATAGTAGATTTTAAAGTAAGTACATACTTCAAAAGTTGCTCACATCCGTGAGTATATCTTCAACAAATATAATTAATAGTTATAATCGTTAATGAGTCACGCAATTAAAACTTAATAAAAATATATCGACCTGAATTTAATTTTTTTTAAATATATATGGATTTTTATTTCAGAATTATATAAATTCCAAATATACATAGTATTTGCGGTTAGTACCCAGCGTCGCCCGGGATACAGATTCAGTAATAACTTGAAATAAGGATTTAGGGATAGGGGGCGCCTTTGTTTAGCGATGACCATAAATATCTAATAAGGATGTACACAAAATTATGCCTAGCAGGAGAAGTGCGAAATGTCCCGGTTAAGTTGACCATATTTTTCTCAGCATCCTAGTGTGCTGAATAAAATTTGGATAGTTTTTAATATCTACACATATTTTGGTGGGAAGGCCAGGATAAAAGGGGTGATAGCTATATTTCACGCAGAATCTAAAAGAGTGCCGATGTAAAATTTGCATCAAATAGTATTCAAAGTAAAACACATTTTACCACTTATTATTATTAATTTTTGAGTTGTTATATTCTGGGAAAGGAGTGAGGTAGATGGAGGCAAGGAAAATGGTGTCTATTCGCAGGGTTCTAAACATAAGATTAAATAATAACAATTTACTATTAATTTTAGATCGGTCACCCATATATATATAACAGACAGACAGACATTTAGTTTATAAATATAATGCTCATATTTCACAATGAATCCCTTAAAATAAGTCAGTTTATATATTATTAGACCGATTTATTTAAAATATTTATGTAAACATTAATATATATATACAGGGTGTAACAGAGCTAACCCACAATACTTTACAGGTGGATTCCTGCCTTGATTATGATTGGAAAATGTTCAAGCAACCATGACGAAAAATAAATCACGTAGTATAATCTAGAAACGTGCCACCGACATTCTAATTGCATAGGCAAAGAGACAGTCGGTAATCTATTTAATAATAATAATAATAATATGGTAATATCCCAATAACAATATTTACGTTGACTGTCTGTCCAACTGTCAGTAACTTCTTTTATAGAAACTTTTTTATAGAAATTTCTCTTTTTCCCCTTTTTTATAAATTTTCTTTAGGAACCGTTCTGTAAAAGAGCTATCATTTTTGATGGGTTACAGTTAGTTTTAATATAATAATAACGGAAAAATTTAGAATAATTTTATTAAATAATTAATCAATGTCACATATTTTACTTTAAATACTTTTTTATTTACTTCCTTTTATTCAGTTCTTTTTTTTGTTTTTTATATATATTTTCTCTCTATGTATATTATGTTTCACTATAACGTATATGTAACTTGTAATTCATAAGGCGGACCAGGTCTTGTACCTGCAACCTGGTTACGCTGGAATAAACATTATTATTATTATTATTGTTAATATTCACCTGTTCCGTGGGAGGTTTATGAAGTAGAGTCCATTCACTTTAGGTAAGCCTTTTGCATTAGTGTGAGTAATACCCTCTGTAACACGTAAATTGTGAAATTGTATTCGTTTTTTAAACCAACTTCATTGGCCGCTCCAGCACCACTCTGACCGGCGAGCGCAGCGGTCGTTCCTTTGTTTAATATTTTTCGCTTAAAGATACGGTGAGTACAAAATCACAAATATTTTTAAATTAGGAAAGGAGAAATCGCTTTCAGGTCAAACAAAAGAGAATTCAAACATTTATTATTTAGAATTTGAATTTTTTGCGTCTATCATTTACTCAAAAAAAGAATGTTACTAGATTTTGTAAACGGATTGTTACTCACACTAATGCAAAAGGCTTACCTAAAGTGAATGGACTCTAACTGTTAGTCTTATTGATCTCATAAAATACATTAATTAAGGTATTCATAAATGTGACAATGCTACGGGTGTTTTACCCTTGTTGTGATCAAGAAATCCCAGTTAAGAAGTGACAGACTTCAATATACGGATTCTTACGGAGAGAGTGAGATTTAAAATCCAGGCTGCCGAGTAGGAGTTACATTATTAGGGCGATCCTCGGAATTGAGCCGCTACTTCTACACAGTAAAAGTTCTCAATTAGGTGGCTTCGACACATCTTGCGAATGCCGGAAGAGCGAAAACATGGTGTATCTTCCTGGCAATTCCGTAAGGCGACAACGTCTTGGCACCCAGACTAAGCTAAAATATATTTATAACAACAAAGGTTATACGAAGACAGATTGAATCTTGATTGGTCGACTAGTACCTACCGAAACGGCACAAGATGGGGGAAAATGGAAGTGCTGTCTCGAGTATACGGGACCACGACCTTCCTCGGATAAGAGGTCAAAGATATCGGTAATGGTGATGATGATCATCATCATTTTAAGAATACACGCATGTGGGTATTTGTGTGGATTTTGTAGTTAGCTTAATTTGATCTGTAAATATTAGTATATTATTCCCTACTTAGAAATTGGGTGATTTTTACATGGAGGTTATTCATTATAATTTTTATTGGCAATTATAAAGTTATGCATTGTAACGAAATGAAAAACAGAAGAAACGCTCTGTCCGAATTCCTTGTTATATTCCATAACACTATCCAAAGATATAGAACGGCCTACAGCAATCTAGAGTTATCTGCAATATTCGGAAAACGTCTGGAACAACCTTAAATCGACGGAAACCTTCTCCTTAATACTAGAAAGGGATAAAATAATCTAGAACGTTCGAAACCATCGTGATTTGGGTATAAATAGTGGGATTACGCCGCTGCGGGAGGAAGTTTGTTGATAAATGTTCGATGTGAAGTAAGTCGCAAGACGACGGCCAGGTGTGTACGGTCATGAAATTGCGAAGCGACAGATATCGAGCGAAATAATCGGCCCGAGTATCTAACTGGCGATTTAAATAATGGATGGAATATTCAAGTGATAAATAAAGTGTTCCCAGTGATGACAAAGTGTTCACATACGAATGACATATTGCGAAATAGTGTAATTTAAAGAATAGCGTTACATTTAACTCGTGTAAGGTGAGGTTGTCCATTTAATAATTAATTAATCACTAAATAATAAATCACTAATTAATTTCCGCTTGTCTTCCACGCCCATAACCGGTGACAATATTCAACTATTTTTCTGCAGTAAAAATTTTGAAATAAAAATGGCTATAAATGTTAATCAGCTCTTAATCGAATTATACTTCTCATGTTCAATTTTCTTCCTCAATGTTCTGCTGAATATTCATAAAGATGGATAAAGATGATTATATTATAGATTATGTTATAATTTTTAATGTATATTATAGATGTTCACAGAGACGAAACTGTAATTTTTTTTCTTTTTTTTCGAATAGATTTTTCGTATAGAAAACTTTTTTTGGGTGTCCATAGGACTTACGACTGGTTGCTTATAGTACGGTTGGCTTAGGTGATCACTTTACACATATGCAACGTTCGCCATGTCTGTTAATTTTTATGGAAGTTGTATATATATTAAAAATTTTCCGCCACGTTTCACATGTGAGTTCTAACGACCCCCAAGCGGCTAGCACCAAAGCTTCTTCCTTCCCCTTGAATAACCACAGATGTCGCCAAATGAGACATCTATATTGATTTTTTGAGTTTTTTTAGCTATATACTTTATCTTGTCTAATAGAATTCATCCGAATTTCTATCATCACACTAGAACTCACACGTGAAACGTGGCGCAAAAATTTAAATATATACAACTTCCAAAAAATTAACAGACATGGTATTCTATCATGGGTGCAAATGGCGAACGTTGCATATGTGTAAAGTGATCACCTAAGCCAACCGTACGATAGGTCGTAAGTCCTATGAACATCCAAAAAAAGATTTATATACCTACTCTCCCTTGAAAAAAAATACAGTTGCGTCTCTGTGAGATATCTGTAATATACATTAATTGATTACTGATGTCCCTGTGACAAACAATCCAGTTCTGTTCTGAAAAATTTGGACGTACTCAAAATATTATAAGTTTTTCTTCTTTTCTCATAACTTTGTGTTCTTTTCTCAATATTCTCAACCGACTTCGCCATAATTCGGAACCGCGTTAGAAAAATGTAATATAAACAACATTCCTGCAATCCCATTATGTTGTCACTGTCTACACACCCCTATATATCACCGTTAAGGTTCTGATATTGATATTGGGTATTACGGCCCCTTAACCCGCTCGCTCCGAAAACTTCTTAATACGTTCCCGTCACGGGGAAATTTGAAGGAAAAGACCCGCCCGCCTGATGGACGGCATATTACATTTTGAAGAGTATTAACTTTAGTTCACGGGATTAGAAAGCGTAAACGAAAAAGTTGTTTTTTTAATTTTATTTTTGCCCAACACAACACAACCGAAATTTATTAAAAAATAAATACATTAAAAAGTAACACGTAAAAACCAAGTTTTTATTATACTCCCTTTCTCATTTACTAGTGGAAACTGGTTTGGCGCTTAACCTACGCGTTGGGCTTCGGTCGAGCGACGCCACGAAAGGGAGTAATAAAAAATTTTCAAAAATCCAAAATTATACTATAATCACGTTTCGTGTCTGCCAGACGCGTTGAAATATTTTCATAAAACTTAGTGAGTTGTATGAAAAAACCATTAACAATTTGAAAAATCCAAAAATTTATTAATTTTTTTTAACGAAAATTTGATAGACCTTCTTGATCGTCGCCACAAGTCAGCTTGCAAAGTTTCAGCTCGATTGAATCACGGGAAAGGGGTTAAAAATCGATCCAAAGTTTTTTCATCAAGCAAGCAGACGCAACGAGTTAATATAAAGGGAGTAAAAATGGTAGGTATTTTATTTTAACATTAAATGTGTTTGATATAAATGACAAAAGACAAAATAAATAAATAGAAAACGAAAAAGCAACTCAACTTAATCTATATCAGCAGCATAGCACTTTACGAAAGTTTAAATATGGATAATTCACCAGAGAAGTTTAAAATCATAAGTGAAAAAGTTTAGAATCACGGCGCTAGAGATGAATGTAAAATATATGTCGGAATGAATTTAAAAAAGCGTACGATAATAGCCCAAATAGAATATCGAATACATTCATAGACACAATGTATACTTCAGAAATGCAATAAACTGAATAACATGATTTCTTCTTCTTCTTTAGAACTTGAGGAATCCTATTTTTGAATGAGCAAAGCGAACGGAGACACCGACAGAAAATTTATGGATGGGACAGAGAGACGCATCCTGTATCTTGAATCACTATTACAATAATAACAGAGTTCGTAAGAAGGTCAGAAAAAGCAGCATTAAGTTTACATTTTTTATAAAAAAATCCGGAAATACAGTAATGTCTTTTTTAGGCTATAAATATACAAAGTGTCACTTAAAAACTACGGAAAAGATTTCATTATTTCAGCGACAGACGGCAGTGTGGCAAGATCCTCCATGGATTATAGCCACGCGATGATGATCAAATGTTTTGTTTCGGTATATGGACCGATTAGATGAAAATCTCCCGTCAATATTCAGTGATGTTTCTGGCTTAAAATTATAGGAGATTATATATATATTTTTAGAACATAATTGATTTAATATTCTACTCTATAAATATGTTAATTAGTCTGTCATTAATAAAAAGTTTAAAAATAGCATAAACGTCTTCAATAACTAAAATAATGTTGTGTTTATTTATTAAATTAACAAAAATACACTTTGTATTATCCACTAATTTGTTTAAATGTTTTGGGGGCATGTTTCGGAGCCAATGGTCGCTTTATCAGGATTCAACGTATAATAAAAATTAAAAATCAAAGAATAGACATAAAAAAAAACAAAACATAAATATATGGGAGATGAATAACTAATTAAGAACTAATGTGAAAACAAATTTAAAAGTAATTATTTGAAAAAATGACCAGATTATTTATAATATTTGATTTACTATTAATATTTTTTTCTAATGTCCAAAATTTATAATTTATCTAACTGTAATCCTATGTTATTTGTTTGTAAAATTTGCAAACTCTTATATATATCAAAAGAATGGAATGTTTCCAAAAGATGTTTAGTAAATTCAGAATACTTATTGCTATTTAAATATTCATTCGTATCTTTGCATACATAATAATAATATAAATTGCTCTTGCAAACAAAATACTGGACATTCATGTCAATACATACATAATAATAATGTAAACTGCTCACGCAAAGTACTAGAAATAGTAAAAACATACAAATTACCTCGGATTAACAATAGACAAAAATTACAATTTCGAAACACATATACAAAATATATGCGCAAAACTCCAAGTTTGCATGATTAAACTACATCAACTTAAAAACCTATTACCATTTAAACTCCTGGAGTTGAAATAAATAAGCCTAGCCGAAGCCATATTATCATAATGTCTTGGGGAGGAACTCGCAAAACGCATATGGAAAAAATACTTAACGTGCAAAAAAGACTCCTAAAAATAAATTTACCCAACGAAATAAGAGTCCAAAGCAGAAAAAATTATAATATACTATTTAAATACTGTAAAGTTCTCACTGTTAAACAAATATACCACTATAAAACAATCATGAAGCACTACGAAGAAGAGGAAAAGGAATAGTAAATCATAGCCATGGAACTCGGCAAATCACAAACAGGCAACTCAGTGTGGAAAAAATCAACAAATTCTACGGAGCAAGGGCAAAAGAGAACACAGTACCACGACTCTTCAATAAAATACCGGATCACATCAAGAATATCACCCAACCCACAACGACAGGAAGAGAAATAAGGAAATTGCTACTAAATAACTTGAATCTGGAAATTTAGGCAAATCACAGAGTCTCATATCGTTGGCTTCAATGCTTTTTTATTTTTATTTAGAGCTGTTCCATGCTTTTTTATTTATGTTGATCTCAGTCGTTCATGTTTGTTTATTATTTTGATTGGTTACGGTTATGTCATTATCTTATGCAAGAAAATGGAAAAAAACGTGCCGACAAGCTGTACAAGGCTTGGCACGATCTATAATAATATACTATATATATATATATATATATATATATATATATACATATGAAGGATTATTTTCTAGGGTAACCCGCGTATTGTAGCCCTGAGAAAGACTGTTATTATGTACCCAACATTTCGGACAGATAGCTCTGGCTATTTACAGATGGATTTTCGCCTTATATTTCGAGTTCTGTTTTGAATTGGTGGCAAAAAAACCCGTTCATTCCAGAAGTCGAGATCCAAGGATCACTTGGAATCACAATTTTTTCCAATAAAATAATAATTTAATACGAAGGTACCCTAATAAGTGCCAATATAAAATATAAATAATTTATCACCCCCTTGTAAAAAATCACCCACTTTCTACAGAAATTTTACTCTCCCAGGATGATGTATCCCCTAATCCGTGTGCTATGAAAATAAACCTATTTTACCACTCTGGAATCAGGGTAGAACCCGCGATCACTGGACCACTAGGCAAGCATTTCAACCACCAGATCCAAATGCACGTAAATGATTTTTTAGCTTATTTTTGCTTGTACTTGTCATTACGAGTGCTTTTTGGATGTTTTTAAATAATACAACCAAGCACAATATTATTACACGTATGTAAATAAAAAATAAACTTAATTTCCCTCGGCTCTGAAGTGACCTTAATCGAATTTGACGGCTTATGCTTTTATTCCATTGGATTTGGACAATCATTAAATAAGAAGATATAATAAACAACAATATATTATTAATATCGACTGCATTACATTGTAAATGCTTGCTTCATCAGCTGGGCATACCCACTCACCCATACGCAAACACTTGAACAACATCCTTTATCGATATTAAGGAAAGCTGTCGCAATGGCTTCTTTATTAACGAAAACACCTTTTGTTGCCGTGTTGAAGTTTCGGACTCCGGATCGCATTACCTCCTCCCCCCCACCCACGGAGTGACAGCTGAAAGGGGCTCGGGGTGGCGCAGAACCTCCCGTAATGGGATTGTCTTGTAGGGATGATTACAATAGACCACTCTGGCCGATAGTGGGGGTGCCGGGCGGGGAGGTGGGGAAACGAAGACGGAACGAGAGGAAGAAACACGAGGGTGGCGGGGCACTTGGTCGTGATGGAAAGCGAGACTCTGAGTCGCTGATTTGACTTTACGCAGGTTAAGAATCAAAGTCGCTCAGGGCGCGCCTCTCTAGGTGAGCTGTAAGACGATAAAATATTCAAAACGGAAGATGACGCTTATTGGTTTAGATTTAAGACATTTGACTAGTGATCGTACGTAGGGGGTTTAAGCTTCACCCCAGAAGAACACCCATCTAAAAATATATCTACAGTGTAAGCAATTAACAACGTCATCAAAGATATCTCTGCCTTAGAGCTTCGAAACTGGAGAGAGCTGGCACTAGACCGAGATGAGTGGAGGAAAATTATTGAGGAGGCCAAGACCCACCAAGGGTTGTAGTGCCAATAATGATGATGATGATGATGTAAAAACAAAAACAAAAACAAAAAAAAGAAAACAAAGCAAAAAACAATTAAATCGATTTAAAAAAAGGAAAAATATTGATGTAATCCATGTACAAGTATTTAATAAAATAAAATAGATACAAAACATTGCTTGTTGCTAGTGGATACATTTGTTTTGTATAAATTGCCGTAAAAAAATAACAATGAAGTATACAAAAATATACCTCAAATTACACATAAGGATGTTAAACTATTTTCGCTGGAAAAAATAATCCAGAACAACGCTAGATGTCGTGACCAGAGAAACTGGAACAGCGGCTAATTATCGTGAATAAAAGCGTACATACAGCGCGGTGATGAGAAAGTCCAAGCTAAGTGTCAAGACAAAACTGCCTATTTTCAAATCCGTGTACACCTGATGTATGGCCATCAAATTTTGATCCTGTTCCATGAGGTGTGCAAGTGAGAGTGAGAGCAAAAATTCAGACTGATAAGATGTTTTCAGGCCCCCCATTTGTTTTTATAGATCCTAGGCATATATATAGAATTATTGTTGCCTACACAATTACCAATTTGTGTAACGCACCTAAAACATACTCATTTCATTATTGATACCATATAAGTTCCAACGTCCAACATATCTACAAAATAAACAAACAAGTAGAACAGCCGGTCATTCCTCACAAATACAATAATATAGTAGTTTTTTTTTACAGATTACGGGTGGCAGCCCTGCTAGACAGGAGTGTGGAATGAAATTTATGTGCACCCCCACTCTTAAAACAATATTGGGATCGCGGGGCGCGGGTGGGAGGGACTGGAGTCCCTCTTATATGATTGGATTCCTAGTGACGTAAGGGTTTCGGGAGGAAATAAATTTTGCGAGGATTTAGAGATTTATATGTTGTGTGCGCGGGCCTGCTTTGCAGCATTGACGTTTCCTTTTAGTGCGTTAGGCAAGTGACCAAACCGATCTCAAGATGAATATTTTTAATCATAAATGGTTTTCTGATTATAATTAAGATAACAACGTTTTGGGAACTGAATAAATAAAATTAATAATGGATGGGCTACTTTTCATAGACCGGAGATAATCGATGAATAAATATTTATACAAAAATTGAAACAAGCATGTCCATAAGATTTTCAAACAATTTCAAAATACCAAAATGCAATACCAAACAATATCAGCATAACTATATATATTTAGGAATGAAGATTTTCAATAGCTTCAATATATATATATATATATATATATATAGTACAGCGAAAAAAATTATTACTTATAGTTTTAACTATAAGTAGTTATTTTTAGAGACAAGAATAAAATAGTGTAATAAACTGTATCTCACATTAAAAAAATAAGAAAATAAAATGTAAATGGTATCCGCATTACACGTAACGATATAGAGAACGTCAAAACTCGGATAGATAACATCGGAGCAGTGAGTGCGATATAACAAAGTTTGGCAGAAACTCGAAGAAGAGGGTGGCAGGGTCATGGGAAGTTCTCCTTCCAAAAGTGGATAGACTGGCTAGCGTATTGCTAGTGGCTTGTGAACCTTCTTTACTGGTAAACAAAAAATCCTGCACCAACCTTTTACCAGTCTGCAATGTACTTATCTCGGGAGGAAAAACCTCAAGTTATTGTGCATCTACATTCGTATATTATTATCAATCCTAGTATTCCTTTGTTAGACTTCTTCATCTTTTCTCTTCTCGTTTATTTGGAGCCGGAGGTGGAGTCCCTTTGTACAAAAGTGTCAGGACGCTTTGTCCTTTACCATCTCTAATATAATATAATCGGTGCAAATATCCTAAAATA
>JADDOH010019712.1:0-27020 GCA_016648135.1 Agrypnia vestita | reverse complement strand
ATGTACACAAAAATGTATACTTTGACGTACATACGAAGATGTAAAAAAACTATCAAAAATTGAAATCATCAAACGAGAATTTTGCATCCTTGCAAACAAAGAAAACGAAAGTGACTACATACAATACCTTAAACAAAACATACAGAACGAAGATCAGACAATTATCATTGGCAACACGAACATCAATCTACTAAAAAGAAATGACATCAATTACTATAAAAATGTACTAAAAAGTACGAGCTTTGAAATATTAAATAAAATTGATGAACAAATCTATACCAGAGAAAACGATAGAGGCGATAACTCAGTAACAGACCATGCATCTACAAACATTATGTACGAAATACCATCAATACTAGAGTTAACAGAAATCCCTCTAAGTGACTCTAAATCAATTCAGATCGAATTCTAAACACCAGCGAACATAGGAAGCAGAAAACAAGAGTACATAAAAAAATCAATTGACTACAAAAAGCTCATTATAAACCTCGGAATAATATTAAAAACAGGACAGAATTACAAGTTATAAAAAAAATTAATAAATTAACCGAAACAACAAAAAGAAAATTTACAAATAGTATTAAAGAAAGTTGGTTGACAAAAGACATTCTCCAAAAGATAAAAATAAGAGACAAAGCACACAAAACAATGAAAAATGAAACACATAGCACTGAACTTATCAAATGTTATAACTACTGCCAAAAAGACGTAAAAATATTCATAAAAGAAGCAAAGAAAAGTCATTATAGCGCACAACTCAGCGATGCTGAGGGAAGCAACAAAAAAACTCTGGAAAATCATTAATAGCATTGTGTCCAACTCAGACATTAAAAAAATAAAACAAAAAGATTAAAGAAAGAAGATGGAACGATCTATCACAGAAGATCCCCAAGAAAAAGTGAAAACCTGAAACACTTTCTTCTATACAGTCGAAGAAAACGTAGAAATGCAAATTAAGGGACCGAAAAAGCAAAGCCACCAAAAAGAGCAAAGAGATCCAAAAATAAACATAAACTATAAAATAAAATAAGAAAAAGTTGAAATGGTCAACAAAATTAAGATTCATCTCGTGTCAACACATAATTTCGGGTTTTAAAGCGATAAAAATAATATATTTGGATAGACAAAAATATTAGACTCCAAATCAGTCTGAAAAACATCTTTAGAAAGTCGTGCATAGTTTCCCGCCAGTACAGATTGAACGAATAGATTAGGTATTCATCAGCATTTGCTAAAGAACGTTCGTTTACTTGAGAGCTTTTCACTCCATTTCCAACCCCTATTCTAGCGCACTTAATATAACGGAAAGTAGGGATGAATAAGAACGAATGGTTATCATTTATCCCATAATCATATTTTCATTTGTGTGTTCATAGGCTAGACAGATCGCCGTGAGGTCATGATCGTTGGTTTTTAAAGCCTTCATGTTTTTTTATTAATTAGTAGGTGTGTTAGTATTATCTGGAATCCGGTTTAAAAAATATTCTGATGTTTTTAGTCCAGTCGTTATCACCGTAAACGTTCATCTTCATAAATTAACCAATACTCATTCACATATGTGCTACATTTTTAAACTATATTTAAGGTATTTCACTCAGGTCATATTTTGATATTATGGTCAGCCATGCGTTGGCATATCAGCCCTCCAAGGGATGACAATTGGTTTTGGGAGATCATAAAAAAAAAAAAATTAAATTCATTAACAATTTATCAGTATCTTACTATTATTAATTTTTTTTACGCTTCAACAGGCCAGAAGGCCCAATTACAAAAGCGAAATACATCACAAAATACCCAGGCTTGAGTGTAAATCACGTAGATTCAATTGTGACCGGGAATCAAACCCGGAACCCTCGATATAAGTTAAATATTAACGAGCAGTATGTGCAATTATTTTGCAAATGATCACGGATTATATATACGTAGTGATGACATTGACTTTTGGGACACCCTATATCTCAACGTCAAGCCGAAATCGGGTGATGGGCCAGTCATAAAAGTTATCAGAAAAATATTTAAAAAAATAAAAAAACAGTTAGTTAAAACTGGGCAAAGTATTGATTTTGAATACTTGGTTTGGTCAAAAAGTGACATTTCATCCAAGCTGGAGCAGTTGGCTTTGAATTTTGGACAAAAGTTTAAAGAAGCATTATTCAGGATTACATAATAATAATAAAAATTAAGAATAATAAAGATTTGTAGCAACAGGAGTGAAAGACCGTCACAGGGTATAGATTTTTTGATTTTTTTAAAATACTTATAATTTTTAAAACACATGACTTTAAATTTTGAGATTTTTAAAAATATTTTTCTGATAACTATTATGACTTGGCCTATTACCCGATTTCGGCTTGACGTCGAGATACGGGACAACCTGTATATTATTAGTTTCAGTAAATAAAGAAAATAAAATATAAATACATTTTCTAATTAATACAAAAAATAATTAATTTCATACGTAGGGTAGTGTAATATTTTATACAAAGATTTAATTTAATTTAAATAAATATAAAATATTATATAACTATAGTAAATAAAATGGTATATAAACGATATTTAGTAAAATTAGGCGGCCCTCGTAGTCATAGGCATGACACGCCGGGGATTCCAGGTTAGATTCCAGTTGAAGTCGAGCGAATGAATGAGGTAAGAATAGTATGAAAGATATATAACGCTAGTGTTGACGGTGCCAGAAAGAGAGGACAACCGCGGAAGACGTGGCACGACCAGATTGACCAGATACTGGAAGATGGTTCCGTTAGAAGCCTCAGCAATCGTCGAGCGTGCATGCGAAGACGTATGAATGTGGATGAGGCGAAAGTTGTATGTCAGGACAGAAGAGTGTGGCGCTCTATCCTCTCTGCTTACCCCCACGAGGAAACGGCGTGATGGTAAGTAAGTAAGCCTGGGCGTTTTGGTACGTGTTTCGCTTCTGTAATTGAGTCTTGACTTGTTGAAGTGCAAAAAAAATTGTCACTCTTGAGATCCGTAACGTAACTTAATCACTAAATAAACTTCTTCTTCTTCTTTTTATTTTAGTAGATCTATTGATCTGTGCTCATGAAACAAATTTCAAACACTACACTTCTCTACCTCGCATTTCACAGGGGACTTGAGACAACTGAGAAGTTATGTAGAGCATATTAAATTATTAATATTTCATTACTAAATAAAGTACGCAGGTAGTGTTATGCGTCAATCAAAGTTGACGCGAAACTCTGAAGTCTAATCAAATTTAATTATTTCTTATTACAATATATAACTTTAAAATAATAATATTGTTTTATAAAGATAATAAAATAGGTTTATCAAAACGAGCGAGATTGTGTTGAGAAATTTGTAGGTACAACAAAGAAACCCAATAGAATATGGCTACTATTATGGCAACGGCTGTCACACTGAACGGAAATTCCAAGTGGTATCAGATGTTATAAATAGAAATGAAAAGGTTCTGATTATTGATATGAGTAGCTTATTGGTGCAGTGGTCATGGTGCTCGCCTTGTGATCTGGTGGTCGGTGGATCAAGCCCCATTCCAGGACACGAGCAAGTTAGTTCTATTGTCATAGCACAAGCGTTTAGCTTATTTTAAAAATAGTAAGAATACTGGTGCGACACGTTTTCCGTGTTCCCATCTCTATTTAAAAAAAATATATAAATAAATGACAAAGCGAGAAAGAGACTGCGAAGTTACCCTAATTGTGATAACGTAAAAATATGAATACTTAGTTGACCTTATGCAAAGCATGGAAAGAATTATAGATAAAGAGATTACTCAAGTGGTTCGGTGTTAATACAGAGTAAATGTGATACCGGAAGATGGTCCCGCTAGAAATCTCGACAATCAATGAGCATACTTGAAAAAAAATTAAGTATAATATGTGAATGCGACGGAAATTGGGCCCGGGCCGAATTTTTTGTAACAATATTCGAAAAGATAGTCGAGTATATGAGTTCATGAGTATATAAAAAAAGTAACCCATAAAAAACAATAACAATATTTTTACAATACTCCCTTTCTTATTTAATCAGGTTTCGTGTCTACCAGACGCGTTGGAGTCATTACTGAGTTGTATTAAAAAACATTAAAAATTTAAAAATCCAAAATTATACTATAATTATTATTTTTTTAACAAAAATTTGATGGATCATTTTGTTCCTCGCCACGAGTCTGCTTGCAAAGTTTCAGCTCGATTGGACCACGAGTCTGCTTGCAAAGTTTCAGCTCGATTGGATCACGGGAAAAGGGTTAAAAATCGATCCAAAATATTTTCGTCAGACAGACAGACAACCAGACGCCACGAGTTAAAATAAAGGGAGTAAAATAGTCGAGTATATGAGTTCACTCATTTTAAACTAGGAGTTCATGAAACAAAATGAACGTACATAATAACACAGACACATGAAACGGAGTGAGTGACAAACAAAAAAAGGTGAGTGTATGAAGGGTGGTTTTAATCTGCGGTAAAGGGTCTTTAGGGGATAAATCCAGAGTGCTCTCAGCAGAGCAGAGAGAGGAAGTAGGTCGAGACGATCAATTATTGGCGGATCAGTTATCAGTAGAAATGAAAAATAGAAAAAAAAGAAAAAAATAGAAAAATCTAGTACTGTGCGGATCACCTTAAGGGGGAGATAAAATTGTTTATGGTTAATGAATTGGGTGAACAACATAAACTATGTTAAAAAATATAAAAATAATTAACTATGTTACCTGTGTGTGGGGTATGATTAATTTTATATTTAACTTCTTCAGTTTCAAGAGTAATACAATCTTTCATCGACAGGTGGAGATTCTGATACTTTCGAAACTGTAAATGGTAAAACTTTTTCTTCAAACACAGTAAAATAATTTTGTTTTTATCACATTTTTATTGAAAATATCAACATGTTTCAGAGCCCAATTGTATACAATTGTATCCTGACGAAGGGGCCATGAGCTCTGAAACATGTTGATATTTTCAATAAAAATGTGATAAAAACAAGGTTTATTTCTATTAAATATATAAATAGTAAAATATAAAATTATAATAACATGGTTTATGTTAATCACTAAATAATATTAACCTTGTTACCTCTACTTGAGTTAATAATATTTTATATTTTCAACTACTTAAGTTTCGAGAGAAACAGAATCTCCCATCGACAGGTGAAGCATCAAACTGACTATGATCGTCATGAATAATCTCTACAATGTAAACGCCAAATCCATCAATAATATAGTTATGTTTTGCACACAATTAATAGGTCACCATGATTTTTTTTATTTTTATAATAGAGATGCTAACATGGAATACGTGTCGCATCAATATTCTCACTATTTTCAAACTAAGCTAAACGCTTGTGCTATGAAAATAGGACTAACTTGCTGGTCTGGAGTGAGGTTCGAACCCGCGATCTTTGGATCACGAGACGAGAGTCCTAACCACAAGACCAACAAGCTACTCCACGTATCTATAACGTTCACATCTATTAAATACTACAATTTTTTAAGGTCGTTCGAGGTAATGTTATGCGGTCCCTGTTTAGTGCATTTTGTGCATCAAAAGCGCAGGCGTCAATGCAGAGAAATCGTGAGGTAATTCGCCACCAGAACGCAACGCGAACAATTTTTTTATAAACTCATTCAATATTAAAATAATTAAGACGTGCGTCTATATCTGCGTTACAATATATAACAGATCTCACACCCTCGGTGAGATACCGGGGACCGGACGCCGCTTATATCACTAAAATATCAGAGCTTTCCCAGTAGAGAGCTCAGAGTCACTCGCATAAACAACACATAATTCAAATTTGTATAATAAGATTCTCACTTTGCTGAAGTCATATTAAAATGTGCCCACAAAAAGGGGCAGAAGCGCAGAAATTCAAATTTGTGTACACAACATTGCCAAGGTAAAGAAAAGAGTAGGAGATTACGCTTTGGCATGCAAATAGCAGTCGTCGGGCATGAATTAGTTAGTCATTTTGATTAATTCGAGCCCCCAAGTTTTGAGGCGACGTGTAGCGTCCGTGCGGTTCAGTCGGTCCACACAGCCTCTGTGCGGTTGAGTCGGTAACTTCGTGTACCGGCAGCGTCATCTGCAGACCTCTGGCTCGGCCACAGACCTGGACGCTCACGAGACATTGACTTGATTGCTTACCTCAAGAAAATTCGTTGCCTTAAGAAAGTTTTCAAGAAACGAATCATTGTTATTGTGTTTTTACGAGACTGCGACGGCATAAAAGAGGACGTAGGAGTAGAAGATATCTCGGGCGATTCGGCCAAATACAAAATGTATATGAGAGGTACAAAAGCAAAGGCAGCAATTTCACATAGAGATGTTTCTGAAATAAATACGGAAAACTATTCGAGATAATTTCTCTGGGATCTATAAAACGTACTTCTGATTAGAAATATTTTTTTTACAAACAATTTAGTTTTTCTTTTATATAGGTGGACAGAGTCGAAAGAGCACACAACTACAGAGTCGAAAAAATCCAGAAAAAATGCCTTAATTCACTGACACACAGACAATGCCTACTAAATGAGTTGCTCGATACATAGGACAAAAGACTCGAAAATTTCCATATAATCTCATTAGAAAAAAGACGAAAAATCACAGACCTTATGACACTCCACAAAATAGTAAAATACTCTCGCAAATAGATATTAATATACCTGCCCGGTCTCTGAGATCCCAAACACTATTCCACACAAAGGTCTACAACACCAACATAGGTTATTTCTCTCCTCTACCTAGAATGTTAAACCAGTACAACGAGGTCACGTCATGTAACCACAACATCGACATATTTCACATGACACAACTTCAGTTTAAGAGAGAAATTATATCGCTCCTGACCGAAAATAATTTGAGCGTGTAAGACGGACTCTTCGGAAATCAACCTAAACAAAAAATTTTAGTGCCACAAAGACGCGGGTACACATTTTCTGACTTGGTTGACCTGGGAGCCTACATGCCTATTATGTCATGCGGAGAATGTGAACTTCGTTCATCTTGTAGTCGCTTATTGTACTATACTTATGTTGTATAATGTATTCATGTTATACTGTAAAATGTAACTGTACTAATCACCTTGTCCTAAATGATTATCCATTAGGGTCATTCTGACCTGACGATATATTATATTATATTAAAAATAAAATACAATAAATAAATAAATGTTTAACATTTAAATACGAGTATCGCTGTGTTAGCTACTATGGCGGGTAAGTATGTAGGTATTTGGGAGATGATGGCCACGCGTCCAGAGGCATCTTCTCGTGTCGGCTTGTGAAGTATCACTGTATTACGTGAGTGTCGCGTGCTATGTGCGAGATGAACCAACAGGAGCAGGATGAGTGGATGAATAGGTACAGAGCGCTAATAATACTTGCTTCGGCGGCCGGCGACAGAGTGGTTGTAACAATAGGTTGTACTTGCATACAATTAGCTGCGCCTAGCTCTGATTGGTGGGTGCCGGCGGTGTCCGGCTAGAGTCGCGACGGCCCTGGACCACTATACTACCAAACATTGTTGTTTTTGCTATTTACATGATTGGATATTGCTGTTTTTGCTACGATGTGTCAGTCTAAAATCAGCATCAATTCTAAGTTTACTATGAAACGGCCATTTTATCACGTGAGACATCCTTAGGGATTCATTAGTTGAAGTGGACATTGCTGCTTTTGCTTTTAATAGTGATTTGGAAGGGCTAGAACTATGACTGCACTCTGAAGTATGACGGTGACCGTATTGAAAACATCTTGTTAATTTTTTGGATATGGCTGCCTTTGCTTTTATATCCCTTATATTAATAATTTACGAAATGCAGTAGAAAAGTTACAAATTCATTTATCTTTAATTATAGATCTTATATCTCGTGATCAGACACGATTATTGACTGTCATATATTTATTTAAATAATACGTGATTAAAATGTTTAAAAATATTCATGGTACGAAATAAAAACATTGTAAATTTGATAACATAATGGTCTCGTGAATGCGAAGAACACCACTTTATAACATAATATTAAATACAAGACGTTTTTTTAAATAGCCGGCCAACAAGTTCTCCAGGATACACTTGACTGGTAGTTAAAAGAAGAGGTAGACACGAGAATACAACATGTGGAAGAGGTGATCTATATAAGTGTGCACGCGTCTGTATTTACCAGTTCGAAGATGAGCTCCTTCTCGTCCAGCTGGCGGAGCTCGTGGCGCGAGCGGCGCTGCGGCCGGCCGCCCGGCGCGCCGGGGCCCCCCGCGCCCTGCGGCCCGCAGGAGCCCCCGCCGGCGCCCCCGGCCGACAGGAAGGTGGGCGTGCCGTCGATGGTGTTCACGATCGGCTTCAGCAGCCCCCCGCGCTCGAACTCGTGCGCGGAGATTTTTCTGAGGAAGATAAAGGCACTGGATGCAACATGTTGCTAAAATCTGCCTACGTTTATTCATCTGTGAGAAAAATACTTTTTTATTGATGTTTACTAGGCCTGTTCTAAAATAGCTGTGAGAATGCTTAAGGGGGAATACCTAACTGAAAAGCGCGAAAAAGGGCAAATTTTGTGAATTTTTTAAGAAAACCTACATAAATTATGGTATTCGTATAATTTCTACATGAAAGTACGTACTTTTAAGAATACGTAAAACAAAAAAATAAAAAATATTCAACATTGGCGGAAAATGCTTGGGTTTTATCGACTGCCGAAAAAAAAGGTCCTCCGCGGTGACCACTCCCATTTCATCTGTAATCATCAAAATAAAAAAAAACAAAAAGATTATCAAAATTGATACGATAATTTAGTCTTTGACGTAGGGGATTTTGAAAATATAGATTTTTGACAAAATGACGGACGTTTGAATTTAAAATTGAGTTTTTTAGGAGAAAATTCTGGTTTATTATGTCGATTAAAAAAAACTAAGTCTAATAAAACTAGATAATTATGTATAGAATAACTACTAGAAATTTCAAGTTGATCGATTCAGTGGTCGTCGAGATATTTTGGTCACCGATTTTCGAAACATGGTTTCTAGTAAAATGCGTTTGAAAATTGAGCAATATATGAAAATAAACAAAGAGTTATAACTTTGTTATTTTTTTGAATTTTGGCTTGAAATTTTCACCAGGTATTCTTGAGACCTCAAACGAGAAAATTTTAAAAATCGATTTTTTCAGAATGTCTAAGTAGGTATTCCCCTTTAAATGATTGAATCCAGCCCAGCGTCATATTGTGTAACTGAGATATATTGAGAATTGTTATATCCCGCTACCAACACTAAAATAATTCAAAGAAAATGTATTAGTGTCATCCAACCTATAGATAATATCTCCAAAATAAAATATAATAAATACGCAATAATTAATGACTTTAATAAATACAATGGGTGTTATTATCCCAATGTTAGAGTAGTGTATTTTTTTTATAGAGATTTCAAAAGATTTTCTAATTAAATAAAATGTCTTTCTCTCTTCCAGGATGGTTGCGATACGCCAAACACCATTGAAAAATTGACACTTCCCTCCATTGATATGTGGGATTCAATTTCCTATCAATTTCATTACGTTTAACACTATTGAATACAAAGTAACCATCAGAATTTTGCTGTTGACAACCTGACATTGTATAATATTAATAAAGTCAACTATTTGATAAAGAAAATGAAATTTTTAAAACAGTGTGGCATTTGATATTTCAATGTAAGTTCCAAAAAATTTCTACAAAACGAATGAAAAGATTTAAATCATAATAACTCATTTACGTCACTATAATCTGGCCCCTTGGATTAACTTCTTTCGTAATGATTTATAAAATAACCAATGCAATTAAACTAGTCATCAACACCTAATGAAATGTTACGTAAATTAACATCGTGTGAGTAACAAAAATTCGGTGTAACATCAAAATACAAATGATTGGGAATTGAATAAAAAACCACAAAAGATTATAATTATTTTAATATAATGTATGTATATAAACACGGAATTGGCTAAACTAAACAATCGACATTAAGTGCTTGGAGTTCGCAGAAAACAAACTCGAAAAAAAATGTAGCCGTACACGATGTAAAATAGAATACACAGAACGAATCTGGGATTCTTAGAAAATTCAAAAACTAAGATAACACGTAATATTTTTATAAAATTAGGATTTTGTGGTCATGGACTCGTGTAATTTGCCGGAATTATTAATAATTTTATTTGGATAAGTAATGTACATTTGTTTACAAAATGTTTTAAAATGCATTTGCTTTTCTAATGATCAAAAAGGTTTTTTTATTTGAAAAATAAATTCAAACAATTACATCTTTCGCAGAGATTTTCTTTAAAGATAACCTATGTGAAAATGTTAAATCTACCTAATTTATTGTTTCAGTGATAAGTTTTGTACAACTCTTTAATCACACATAAGGAAATAAAAACTTTTTTTTTTATGTTCTATTTATTTAATTTTCTGAGACGCGTTTCGCCTTATGAGGTCATTATCAATCTAAATATTTTACATTCAAAAACTTGTATATTTTAATATTAAAAGTGTTGAAAAGAATTGTCTTATAATTTTAAGAATTAATTATGTAAGGTTTTTGTATTTCTGAAATACAAAAATCTAAATTAATTCTTAGAATTATATAGAATCTCTATTTAATATCCCTCGTCACACACAAGCATCTTTATTCTTTTTGGTGAGGTATACCATATAATAATTTGATTGTTAGTATATGCTAGTTATCATATGTTTTATGTATTAAATAATTTTTTTTTAAATACTTCTCATATACAAGTTGTTGAATGTAAAATATTTAGATTGATAATGCCCTCATTTTATCTCCATATGTGTTAAATCTACCTATTTATTTGTGTTTTATTTATTGAATTGGCATTAACTTTGTGGAATGACATTATAATTATATATAAATAGATTACTAATTAAATAGATTAGTGGTCTTAGAGAAGTAATCTATTTATTTATATATTTATTTGTGTACCCTATAATAAACTGTTGACATCGTGCGTGTACGCATTACATATGTTTGTATAATAAAATTAGTCCTTGAGTTCTGCTATCTAGATCTGGGCCATTGGCAGATGAAGAGGGTGTTAGCCCTGTGCCGGGTCCAACAGGTGCGCTGCACTCACCTGACGGGGGTGGTGGCTCCGGAGCGGGAGGGGGACGGATGCGGGAGGGGGTGGCCCCCCTCCGCCCCCCCGCCGGACCCCGCGGGGGGCGTGGCGTGCGACACCAGCCATGCGTCCACCACGTGCCGGGTCGCTTTCCTGAAACAAGGAACATATTGTGTTAGGCGAGTGTCACCTGCTCGGCGGGTCTGAGCTCCTGGGAGAAATCTCGGGGTACGTGCAACGGGACATGGCTCACACCGTGTGCAAAGGTACGTTGGAAGTTGCACGTATTAAATAAAATTACATAAAATATTTTATAGAGGTATTTTATATATTATACTGGGTGTACCAAAGCTAGCAGCAGAAACTTAGCTGGTACTTTCCTGGCTATGTTATGAGTCTAAAATGTTCAAGCAACCATGACCTAATATATCAATAGTTAAGGAGACATGCGACATCAAAATTTGTATTTTTTTTCCAATATTTCTGATTTATTTTTTACAAAACGTTGAAGTATCATTACAGTAACTTACATAGACTACGAAAAATTCATTCATTTCAATAAAAGTTAAATAAAATAATAAAAACCCTAGAAAAAATTCCAATTACAATGTTTTCCCATTGGAATTGGAAGGTTTTTATCATTTTATATGACTTGTATTATAGAGAATGAATTTTTAATATTAAATATAAGTTACTGTTATGATAGTCCATCGTTTTGCAAAAAATAAGTCAGAAATAATGAAAAAAAAATGCAAACTTTGATGTCGCATATCTCCTTAACTATTGATGGTCATGGTTGCTTAAACATTTTAGACTCATAACATAGGCAAGAATCTACCGGCCAAGTTTCAGCTGCTGGCTCTGGTACACCCTGTATAAAGATAGATAGTTTTACAGTTTTCACAGGTAAGCTGTCGTTTTACCGAAAAGAGGAAAACAACTATACAACTACAAAAAACAATCGGTGTTTTGCTTGAGGAAAGTTTCAGAGTAATAGATCAAAATGCCAGATAATTAATTACAAAATTTATTGTAGCTTAATAATTAAAATGCAAATTAAAAATTAGTAGTTTTTGTAACATGTAGGCGTTTATAAGATAGGTTTTAATCATTAGTATTGTGGATGAGATATTTTTCATGTTAAAAATCAAAAATATTGTTGCAAGTATTTTTTAAGGGGTGTAACACCTATTGTGTGTAGTTTTTATTATAAAAATAACTTTTTTATTATATTAAAATACACATTAACGTCTTAAATATAATGGGCAAATGATTTCAAGTTGTAACATGTAATAATGAAAAATTGATATTTTGTTTTTTTTAGATGCCTACCTAATACAGTTATTAAACTCATTTTTAATAGAACAATTTAGTCAATCAAAAACATTCCACTTACAGATCTCTTTTTCGGTCGGATACATAGGTGGTACCCCTTAATCAATTTTATGATGAAGTTTGTATATAACCACCTTATTTATGATGAAGTTTGTATATAACCACCTTATTTATGTACCGGCCAGTTTAAAAAAATTATAAAAGGTATGGTTTTTCAAACAAGTGCATGTAAGTAAATTCCACAATAAATGTGATTAAATATAAATTATCCTACATAAGCTACTAATACCTTAGCATGTTTCGCGTGACCAGTAATGAAAACTCCACATTTTTATTGCAACGATTCCGACATGAATACCTGATACGCCACATGATTCATATAATATATTATTAATTAATAGAAGGTATTTATATGGGAAACATAAAACTTAAGCCTGCTAATATAGGCCATAAGCCGAGTTGCCACCCTATAAAGACTTCCACACATGTTTCCTAAATAAAAAACTTCGTCTCTGTGAGACCTAGCCTAGACCTATAATTTATTTAAAATAATGATTATCCCTTTGTGGATGTAATCCACAAAGGGATAATCATTATTATTATTATTTTAAATAAAGTAATTATTATAAATAAAGTAATTGTGTTCACAAGATAAAGTAATTGTGTTCTTTTTGGATAAATAATATATTTATTTATTTATTTAACGCCCTTATGGGCTTTTACAAATATACAGAATACAAATTTTAAAAAATAACATAAGGCAGACATGCAGTTAAAAGGTACAAGTACATATAATAGAATTATGTCAATTAAGATTGCTGTACCTATAGTATACAGAAATGTACCTATTAAAAAAATTGAGCCATCGAAAAAGTATAGTCATCACCGAGAAAACTTGATTGCCGATGGAGAGCTTAAGATGTGAAAGCTCTCTATAAAAGTCGGGAAATTTCAACATAGATATGTTTGAAAATGAGATTTTTTTTATTTTTACTGGCAATATAAAGTAACGGGACTCGACTTTCGGATGATAGCTTTATCTTTTCTTATATGTATTTAAATTTTCCCTACACAAATATCTGTGGCAGGATACCCTTCCCGAAGTTCCATTCTTACTTTACCTTTCCACTTTAATCTCTTCCATTCTCTGGTTGGGATTTCTCGTATAGGGATGTGATTTGAATAAAAATTTTATACTTGCATATTTATTATTTACGTAGGGTTGCTCTAATAGTGTTAGTCTCCAGAAGCCGGGTGATTGACTTTCATATATTCCGGCACAAAATATGCCGATATCCGCGCACGCTCTTGCATTAATTACTTCGCGTGGAGGTTGTTGGGTACACTGTATACAGCCACACACACACACACGAGCTATAGTATATACTAAGGCACGTGTCGGAGCATTAGAGGTCACCGTGACCTACAGTGCCTACTTCTTAATATAATACACCATCACGACACATTCAAAACGTTTTTAATATTAAAGTTGCACAAATGTGTAAAAAGCACAGCTCATTTGTATGGAATATACTACATTATAGCCGCGCACACACTGACTTTGTATTTAAGGTCACGGAATCGCGGAAACGAAAATAAAAGATTTTATCTACCTTTTGTGTATAGGTTTCTGGGATATTCTGCCGTGTATATGTGACTTCGGCCCTGATGATGGACCCTGCAATGGGATCCGAAACGTTGGCCAGAGAGGTCACATATACACGGCAGAATATCCCAGAAAACTATACACAGTAGGTTCTGAACGGCCGTGAAAACCTAAGGACATTTTTATCTACCTTGTTAATTTTATTTGTCCAAACGCCTAACATGCCGTTTTCGAAATTTAATTCTTGATACCAATTTTCTGACAGGTCAAACTTTTTTTGAAATTGGTCATTGTTGTTTTGTTTATGAACATAATTTTTTTAAATAATTAAATTTACACACATGGTTGTCCGCGTGTTCCCTAATAAATAAAAATCACGTTATAGTCTAGGTAACCAACTGAGACTAAAATATCAAAAACAAGCCAAATATTACAGAGATTTCTAATTTGTGTGGGTGCATAGTACGAGGACAACACCAGCTCCAATCTGGGGTTGGAGCAGACATGAAAGTTCTCTCTCTCTCTTTCAACAATGTTACTCACAAGGTGCAGGGTGGGCGGGCCCAGGCATACTTCTAACGAATGTCACTAAACAATTGTGCACAATGCAAACTGACCGACAAGGGCATTTTAGATACAGGCTGTGCAGAATTATACAATAATAAAAGCGAAATTTATAAATATTTTTTAATTTCTAATCATTTCAATACTGATCAGAATGCAAATCGAGTAACAGAGGTCTAGATCAAGAGCAAGACGAAGACAATATTAATATTGAAACAGATTCGTGATTACGCCATCCAGAAGCTTCGAGTTTTCTGGAGATATGATGATGGGCCCTGCAGTGGGATTCGAAATGTCTGCCAGATAGGTCGTAGAAACACGGCAGAAAATCGGAAGATTCTGAATGGACGTGAAAAATAAAGAACATTTTTTTTTTTTTTTTAAATAATGATGCGTACACGGAATACGTATCACATCAATATTCTTACTATTTTCAAACTAAGCTAAACGCTTGTGCTATGAAAATAGGACTAACTTGCTGGTCTGGAGTGAGGTTCGAACCCGCGACCTTTGGATCACGAGACGAGAGTCTTAACCACAAGACCAACAAGCTACTCAGTTTTTTTTATATTTATAGGCCGAGGAAGAATTCAAATGCATTAAATATTTTAACGGCCTTCTACTTAAAAGTTTCCATTAAAATAATGTAAAATGTGAATAAGCTTAAATAATATAACAATAGGTCACTCAAAAATATTTTCAGAATCGTATGTATGTAGTTTTCTGGGATATAATGACGTGCATGTCGGCCACAGAGGTCAGATATACACGGCACAAGTCTTCACAAAGTCGTCACAAAGGTCTTAAATTGTTTCAATGAACTGCCAGCAAATGTGAAAGAAGTAAAAAGTCTCACTTCTTTTCGTAGGTTAAGTGCGAAATATGTGAAAAGTAAGTTTGGTGTATGATCGTGTTATGTTGTTTCATGTTTATTTTCTTTTTAAAATTTCTTTGCTTTGTGCCACATGTATAAATGTGTTTCTATTTATGATTATTTATGTTGATATATTTTTGGAATGTTTATGTTTATTTTGCTGTGTTAATTTATGTTTTAATTACTAGATGTAAAAATGTGTTCTTTTTACAACTAAATAAAAAAAACTACACACAAAAGAAAAGGTCACCGGTCTACTATATCCACACTATACTACAAATGAGTCGTATATTTCCAGACACCGTTAACTCCATATCAAAACAATTTACAGCAGGTCAAGTAATTTATACCTTATTGTGTGAGATGTTATTACCTACACTGTTAGTTTTTCTAGAAAGTTTGTTATAAATGTAAAACAAACTTTCTAGAAAAACTAACAGTGTAGGTAATAACATCTCACACAATAAGGTATAAATTACTTGACCTGTTGTAAATTTCTTTGGTTTGGAGTAAGCGGTGTCTGGAAATATACGACTCAAATGCAACCCGATGAATCCCTCAAATATAAAAAAAAAATGTATTAGCAGCCTGTATACAAAATAACGCTGGGCGCAATCACCAAACTTGGTGAACACGATTCAATTTGCGGTCCAAACTTTGCCGAAGCAACTATTCCGCCGAGGAAAAGTCACAAACTGAATGCCTTCGGTGGAGGGAGGGAAGTATCTCAAATTTGGTGTAAAGCAGCATCGTCAAGACGCCGAGCTGCAAGGGTGGGCTTCTCACCCCCGCCGCGGCGCCGAGAGATTAGCGAGCAGAAAAGGGCTTCGAGCTTCGACACGAAGCCTGCGAACAGTCGAATAAGTATTTGCATCACGCGTGGGTGACGCGAACGTAATTCGCCGATAAAAGTGGCGACACTGAAAGTATGTGGCGAACTAAAAGAACAAGAACGGAAGACTCGGAAACTTTTATCCAGAAAACTCGGTGTGTGAGAATACATCGGCAAGAATCGGCATTCATAAAGAATCCTTTTAAAAAGATTTCTTCTTCGTTCTTATAATACGTATTTCGAGCACCACTTTACATGCGATTTTCCACAACCATTTCCATAAAAAGGCTTATTTTTATTTATCACTAACGTTTTGTGGGTTTTTTCACATATGGGTGGGTACATTTATTATAGACCGTGTACAATATTGTACGGGTGAAAATCTGCCTACATTCTATGTGAAGAATATTTAATATTTGAGTGAGATATTGCAATTTTTGTACAAGCAATACATAGTAAATAGATTTTGTTACTGGATTAATCAATTAACAAGGATAAAATATTATGTTATGGGATACATTACTGTAAAAGAACTGAAAAAAATAAATAAAACATGTATAGATCGAAAGAATATAATAGAATAAATAATAAAAGCCAAATAGAGATTGACTGAAATTAGCGAGAATGAATTTGTTAATGTATCAATTAACTAACATTTGATAGTTAAAGAACCCTCCTTAAAATCCCGCTAATTCTTCAATTTAATGCATCGTTGGAAACTACGAAATCATTAAAATCGATCAAAAACTGTATACGAGTATACTCAGGAAAGTAATAATTAAATAATAATTGATATAAATTAACTTTGTTAAAACCACTTATTTATTGAAAAAAATTCAAGAATTTTATGTTGAATTTTTTTCAATAAATGAGTGGTTTTAACAAAGTAAATTTATATCAATTATAATTATGTTACCATAAAAAATTTGCTATATTTGAAGAAGAAGTTAATAATTAAATGTTTATTTATTTTTAATTATTCTTTAATTATTCTTATTTTACGCTTCAACAGGCCAAGAGGCCCAATTACAGAAGCGAAAAACATCACAAAACACCCAGGCTTGAGTAAATCACACAGATTAATTGTGACCTCACCGGGAATCGAACCCGGAACCCTCGGTGTGAGAAGCCAGAGTCGTGCCCACTGGGCCACGACAGCCGCCATTTATATCTTGAAACAGCTAAGGTTTTGCTCATAACTATAAATTAGCTGAAAATTTTAAAGCAATTTAAGATGAAGAGTAAAACACACATTGGGTAAAGAGCAAAAGACACACGAGACAGAAATGGGAAAAGTAAAAAAATATTACACAACAGAAATAACACGACTAATACCTGTATTAATGACGAGTCGAAAGTTAAATTATTAATTGTTAAAATATCAGAGGTAGGCGCCTCACTCGCGTGAGGGGTCTTCTAGCTCATTTAGCGTCAAACATTAGGGTGGGATGCGTTAATTGCTCTCCCTGTGTTCAGAGAGGCTAATGGAGTTTGAGGCGGGGGATGATGGAGGCTAAGCGGGAGCTTTGAGCACCCCTCGAAGTTTCTGCGCACCGTCATCCACCGCCTGCTCCAAGGCGGATCAAGAGTGATGAAAGCGGCGCAGACTGAATTATCCATTAGTGGTACCGATAGCTGCGGTGCAAACATTCATTTAAAATATTGTTGTGTACGTCAAAGAACCATTAATTAAGACACCTTGTGCGAACCTTGGCACACAATCTTCACACAAGAATCGACGTGTAATTTCAGCGAAACCTTCACATCCGAGCCCTCGTTTATTAATTAATACGCGTTATTTCTAATTGATACGATCTTTTAAACATTTAATTATACAATCAATTATATGATTAAATATAGGTATTATTTTTACTCCCTTTCTTTTAACTCGAAGCGTCTGCTTGTCTACTTGTCATCTTGTCTGCTTATCTGACGAAAAAACTTTGGATCGATTTTTAACCCTTTTCCCGTGATCCAATCGAGATGAAAATTTGCAAGTAGACTCGTGGCGACGATCAAGAAGATCTATCAAATTTTCGTTAAAAAAGTAATAATTATAGTATAATTTCGAATTGTTAGAAATTTTAATAGTTTTTTCAAATTAGAATCATTACAAAAGTTTGATTCAAGGGCGGCCCGATAACGTCGCGGAATATTTTCTAAATTTGAATTACTCCGTCGGTATACATAAAAGGTACTTCACTACGAATTTCGAAAATCTAAATTGACTCACAAATGTTTTTAGAATTTAATCTTCAAAGCATGAAGTGTCTTATCAAAGCTCAAAACATCTGACATTTTAGAAATATATTAAATTACTGCAAGTTTATTAGTGTTATGTTATATGTTTTAATTCGCCTTTAATTGTTGTTATATTTTACAAAGAAAGGGAGTATAATAAAAACTTGGTATTTATGGGTTACTTTTTTACTTCCTTTCTTTTAACTCGTGGCGACTGCTTGCTTGCTTGACAAAAAACTTTGGATCGATTTTTAACCCTTTTCCCGTGATCCAATTGAGCTGAAACTTTGCAAGTAGACTCGTGGCGACGATCAAGAAGATCTATCAAAGTTTCGTTAAGAAAAAAATTATAGTATAATTTTGGATTTTTAGAAATTTTAATGTTTTGTCAAATTGGAATCATTCTATATTAGTAATTATCCCGACGCGTGTATATACACGGAATCGGATTCAAAGCGAAAGGGAGTATTGTAAAAACTTTGTTTTTAAGGGTTACTTTTTTAATTTTGTATAAAAGGAAAACAGAACATTGAGTTTGGCAAGATATTTTGCTAGACACAAGCGGCTAAGGTTTATGCGATTAAGGTATTGTATAAAATGAATATGTATATATTATCATTATCTTCATCCCCTTGACGTCGTGTTATTAGGGCCCCTGACATTAGAAAGAACGGAGGCTCAAAGTATCGACAAGATGTTGCCATGTTCCCTCGTCTTGTGCTGCTTCCGTAAGTGTTAACCAGTTAATCCTGTCGTCGTACACTTTTTTCATTTGTAACTCCCACTTTAATCTGGGGCGAACCATTGGTCGCCTTCTCTTCCAGGTTGCCAAGGAGACACTTCTTGGTAATGCGTTCTTATAACGTGTCCAAACCACCACATTGGTATATATCTAAGGAAGGTATTACTAAGCTTAGTGGTACACCCACTGAAATAACTAATAAACTGAAATGACATTATTTGAAATTGTTCGTTATGAGTAGATTTTGTACAGACAGTAACAAAATAATAATAGACAGCAAAAACAGAAGACACGAAACAAGCCAAATCTTTGTATTCATTGAAGAAATAATTTTTCACTATTAGTTTGACAGACGGGAAACTTAATATTACAAATAATACTTTTAAATATTATAATGATGTATTCGTCAGCAATTAAAGCAGAGATTTGTAATAATTTGTTAAATTATGACCAGTGGGAACATGGCGTAACTAAAAAAAAAAAAAGTTAACGTTAAGGGGTTACACCACCTCGGGAGCCTGAAATTTAGACAAAAATTGGATGGTTTTTTTACGAGATGATTAATATTCATAACTTAATTTATGGGAACTTATTAAGAAACATATTTAGCGATTATTCTATTGAAAATTTTTTGAGGATCCTTAACAGATGGCCGCGTCATGTCCTGAGCTCCTCCGCCGTGACTAAGATGCATCTTTCCCTGGTGCAAGTTTATCCTGGATAATAAAGTACTTATTTAGAGATGAAATATCTATGTAAAATATGGCATACGGATTTTTTAAATAAATTTTAAAATAAATTGTTATTGACAAATAAGCCATTTGTCAATAACAATCGTTAAAAAAATTAAAGATTTTTTTCAAATTGATACTAATTTTACAATAAACTTTTTTTTTTCTAAATTGGATATAGTTAGGTATTATGTTTCTAAATAAGTAAATATTTTTTTTTTCGCTCTGAGGAGCCCCAGGGAAATGGACATAACGCGGATTTTTTTTTTCAAAAATATTCCAGTAAAATATTGGTTTAATATGTACCTTAATAAGTGCCAATAAAAAAAAATGAATCACCTCCTTGCAAAAAATCACCCAATTTCAACCTAAATCTCAGGTGGTGAAATTCCTTAAAAGTAGTGATAGTATTTAAACCGGTGACACACTAAGGCCCGGTTGTTTCAAGTTCGATCAAAGTAAGCGGTCGATTAAAGCATAGATTTTTACGAAAACGGATCGTCTGATTGGTGGAGAAGTAAAAATCTATGCTTTAAAAGAACGCTTACTTTAATCCAACTTGAAACAACCGGCCCTAACTGTTATTTGAGATATGTATCTGATTGCGTGGATGATTGGCAATTGATTTTTTGCAATTCTACTACACTACAATTATACATTAGTTAGCAATCATTGATACAACAAGATACAAATCCCAAATAACCGTACGAAAATAACCGGTGAAAATAACGATTTAACTGAAAATCACTACTGAAAAGCCTTACAAAAAGCGTTACAACAACGTTATACTCTGTTTAAGGAGTTAAAAGTCACAAAATTTATAAAACTGAGAAGACTTCGGTGGCTGGGTCATGTGGAGAGAATGACCGAGCATCAAGCACCAAAGTCCCTGCTTAACTCAAGACCGATAGGGCGAAGGAGCCAAAGAAGGCCAAAATTAAATTATAAGATGCAGCGACAACGTCCTCAAAGACATTTCTGCCTTGGAACTTCTGAACTGGAGAGAGCTGGCACTAAACCGAGATGGGTGGAGAATCTTGAGGAGGCCAAGACCATCAGGGGTTGTGGAGCCAATAGTGATGGTGATGATAACTGAAAAGCCTAAATAATCAAAATCTCGGGTAGGATACGGAGGAAGAGGGAGCGGGTAATTGGGACGGCGAGGCGGATAATTCGCGTATCGAGAGAAGAAAGTGCCTCCGCAATGTTATAAGTGAGGCTAAAGCCATGTATTCACTAGGGGACAAATTGTTCCTCAACATCACGCGCGGCATAGAGTCTACGTGACGTTGCGATGTCGCGCACTGTTCCGTGACGTCGCGCACAACATAGCGCGGCATTTCTACGTGCCGCGGCAACGTTGCCATACGCACGGTTCCCGAGCGAGCTCACGGGGACATCGCGCCGCGCGTCGGTACCGCGTGGTATGCTTACAAGTGAATGCGCATGCGCTATACCACTCAACATGACACATGACATTAATCGAGCTCTAATTGAGCTGTAATTGCAAGTCTGATGTGAGGGCCAACAGCGTTCCGTAATATTGTATCTTGCTTGGCTGTGGAAGGCCCGATTATTTGTAATAAATTTTCAAAATCGGTTATTGTCATTCGAGTGAAATTGACAAAAGATCGTCAGACATTCGAAGATCGTATAGAATATCCATCCTACTTTCTCTTTGCAGTAAATAATTTCGCACCCACCACCTTTTTCTCCTCTTACGTTTCGATAAACTCGTTAGAATAAATAGATGCGCAGCACTAATCATCACAACCTCATCGGGCGACATTTCCGCGACAAGTGATACGCGAGTCCCGGTGTGTGCAAATGACTGCGTCAAATGACCGCGTCATTGTCCCTGAAACACGAGCGTAGATGTTGATGCGACACGCCGCGCGGAATGCTGCGCTATTTGTTCCCTAGCGAATGCATGGCTTAATTGTCGTGTCACGCAGGGGTAAGTGGAAGCCCGCAGCACTGAGGCTGCATAAATCAGGCGCCACGTGGTCCAGCGACGCGATCAGCCGCGGAAGTATAATTTATTCATCGGATGCGTCCCAGGACACTGAAGCATGGTCGTGAGTCGTTTCACCACTGCCGAACTGACGACAGATTTGATGATCGTCATCTTTCAGGGACAAGGACCGCTCCTGGTCCATTAATCCGGAATAACTTGATCAACGAGAAAGCAGCAATATCCAAAATAAAATTAAAGGTACAGATACACATGCTTCTTTACTGGCATGCTAATGAGCATGCCACTAATAAGCACGCCCTAACAACTGTACACACTTGCTCATTACTGGCATGCTTATTAGTGGCATGCTCATAAATAAGCATGCCCAAAGCTAACAATCAAACACACATGCTTATTAGTGGCATGCTCTTGTCATAGAATAGAGACGCTCTTGTTCAAAATGGAAACTTTGCAAACTGAAATAGAAAATTCAAGTGAACCAATAAATCAAAAAAGTTCCCAAGATTCCATCCGCACATTTTTGATTTTAGTTTATATAATTTTTATTGTAAGATTTGAATCATTCATGCCTATTAATAAAATTTCGTAAACATTATTTCTCACTATATTATTTTTACATAACGGTGACCGAGTATTCCGCAGACATTCGTGATTCCTATAATAAGTCACGAAAAGTAATGTTTGAGAAGATCGCATCGATAATACTAGCCGCGAAGCCCGCGAATGACATAAGCATGCTCATAAATAAGCAAGTCTGTTCACACATGCTCCAAAGATACCCCTTCTCTTTGGTGAATGACAGTGGCATGCTTATAAATCAACCAGCGGTTGATTTTTGAGCATGCCACTAGGTGGCATGCTCATTTCTAGCAATGTGCGTACACACATGCCACTAATAAGCATGCCACTGTCAAAGTCGAAACTGCGCATGCTCACGTGCCACTAAAGAAGCATGTGTATCAGACGCCTAACGCAATCATCGAGGATTACTAATTTATAATGTATGGATTTGAGATCTTATAGGAAACATGGCCTTTAAATTCATAGTAAATATGATTTTTGAAAGATATATTCGCATAAAATATATCATTTTAAAATTTTGAATACGAATATCTTGTAAAAACGACATAAACTAAATGATATAAATTGATTAATAAATAACCAGACCTTCGATGTTTTAAAAATGAAGAAAATTGCTCCACTTTGTGGGCCTTTGAAGGTGACCCACCACATACCCTGGGCTGTTTTATGCGCCGAAGCGTCCATATCAGCCCAACACATTCGCCGCCTGGTTGGCATTATTTTATGCTAAAGCGTCCTCTCCGCCCGGCCTTGCGTCCCAGCATAACAAGAAGCAAGACCAGGCGAGTCGGTCGCGCAAAACCTTCAATGTCCCATGCTAAAAGTCTTTATTTTTAAAAGAGGTTTTACAAAATTACAATAAAAGAACATCTATAATCTAAAAAATACAACATAAGAACACCCGAGGAGACATCGCACGGGACAAAAATAAATCAACACCCCTCCTTGGAGGGAAAGGGACAAAACAAAAATGTGGGCCAAATTTGTGGGCCTTTTATGACTGAATGGCTTCGTGAGACGTCTTTTATTTTCAAAAATATTTCAAAATAAACGATTATACTAAAATTATTGCAAAATCTGTCAGTTTGTTTACTTGAAATTTATCATTAAAAAAATACTGTTTTTTAAAAATATATTACTTTTGTATATGTGTGCTTTTATCAACTCTTTTTACATGGTTGACAACTTATTTACTTATTCAATACATTGTGTATTTTAGAATACAAGTTATGTTCTGATGGGGATGTGGTACCGAGAAAAGAACTGGCAGATCAAATTCCACAAGGAATCGTGTGATTGGTTATTAGACTGAGGTAAGTAGCAGTACCGGTTTGCCGAATCGTCGAGTCAGAAATAATCTTTAGTATCAAATAATCAAGCCAGATTCAAGACAAACAAGAAATGATTACCAATTAGATGAAAGCTATCTGGATCACGAGATGTAATCCCCAGTCTGGATGTAATAATGAATTTATATAAAGTGGAATCGGAGGCTCTTGTAAAAATAGTATTTATATATTTTTTTAACTAATTGTGTTTTCTTCTTTTTCAATTTGTTTTACATTAACACGGTAATATTAATACGGTAAATATTTTTAATATTTTTGAAATAATTTACTTTTCAATTGAGATAAATTGTATAAGTCTCACAGAGACGAAGCAATTTATATAGGAAACGTGTATGGAAGTATTTATAGGGTGGCCCAGGGCTTGTGACCTGTATGCGCTGTTAACATAAAAAATAATAGGTATTGCTTAATATTCCACTTCAAAAATATAGAGGTACCATTACCAGCTACGAAAACTATGTATACTACGTCATGGGAAGTACTATTGATGTCTCTAATATATCTAGCAGTCCATTTGAATATATGAAATAAATTGATTTTAGAACATATATACAACATTCAAAAATTTGATAATGTGTGGATGTGTTTTTACGGCGGAATTGGTGTAAAGTAATCACTTAAGCCAGCTCATACAGGGCATAAGCCCTGGGCTACCCAATAAAGACTTCCATACATTTCAGACAACTAACACTTCGCTCAGCATCAACATCTAATACAAATAGGTTAACTGAAGTAAATCGCGTCCACAAAACCAATTTCGGTGATCGTGCTTTCGCGGTGGCTGGACCAAAGTTATGGAACAAACTACATAATAAACTGAGACAAACAGACAGCTTACCACAGTTCAAAAAACAACTTAAGACGCATTTATTTAGACAATCCTATAAAAACCTATAGAATCTGACCACAACAACACTAGTTAATGTTTTCCACTCCTATTGTGCACTCCGCGAAAACACCTAATTCTTTCGGGCACTCCGAACTATTAAAGTATTACATTTTAATTCCATTTCTTGTATGCCACCTAGTGAATAAGTAATAGTTAATAAGTTTTTTCTTTTTTAGCAGTCAGTTGTTTCGTAAGATAATTTTTCTGTGTAAAGCGCCCTTGAAGTGAGAGTATTCGTGAAAACGGCGCTATATAAATTATCCAAATATTATTATTATTATTGTTTTTTAATTTTATTTATTTGTTGATTTTATTGTTTATTTTACATTTGTTAATATAAGTTACTAACAACTACCACGCTGGGTAAAACCTGTTCTGTGGAAGTTATTCTCATTTGATAGTTGTGTAATAGTAACAAATAACAACACCTAGTAAAGAAGTATAACCGTAAAAAAGAAAGCAGAATAGAATTTAGTAATATATACAATCATAAGAAATAAGAATACATAAATCTAAGAGAAAATATACATATAAAATTAAAATAAAAAATTAAGTTGATACAAAAATAAATACCTACTACATTAGAGTACACTTGAAATTATATAAAGCAGATTTTGCCTAAGATTTCCACGTAACTATAATACATAAAACCTTTTATTATTATCGTTTATGGCTTACATCGTTTTTTTTTCATTCACAGATTATTATTATTATTCTTAAATGGTTTATGAAGTTATGTGTTGTCCTGCAGCTGCTCGAAATAATCATGTCACAAGGGTTCGAGTGAAATAAAAAGTTAATTATTTTCTTGTTAAATGATGTAATCTCTATGTTGAAACATACAGAAAAAATAGATATTTTTTGTATAAATGTGAATATAATATTCATTTTTTTCCCTGAAAAATCAAAGATTAAAATTCAGAATAGGCAAAGCGCGCATTTTACAAAATAAATCGCACATCACATCGTGGAGATTTTCATCAGTAAGATGTATCCAAATTCGATCTAATAGTTTTCGAGATCGGAAAAAGAGAGTTTGGAGGTAAACACAAAAGAATCATGAAATTCGTTTAAAAATTCACCCACCACGTTAAATTGAAATAGCTATAACTCGGCTTACTTTATTCTTAGAACTTCAAGCTATAAGTTAAAGAAAATAAAACGAGTTCTCTAAAATATCAAGGTAATGTAATAGTACAAAAGAAATATCCTATTTTTAGTAACTTTTTCTTAATAATTTGAAAATAAAATATATTTTTAACGAGTGAGCTTTTTTTTTGAGAATAGGATATAAACCTACAACATTTCTGATTTATAATAACGCGTCTTGTTCAGAAAGCTACGGCAATCAGACTCGTTTATCCTTGGCGTTTCTTGTAAAAGGGGAGTAATTTATTTATAAAAATATAATTCCAGCGATGCTGTGTTTTTGTACCAACAGCAAGTTGATCTCACGGAGATCGTGACAGGAATGGTGTCTCGCTACTCCACCTTACTTTCAGGCCACGTGACCGACGCTAATGCTCATGAAGAATGCTCGCTTGCGCATTCGTCATCAACCAGAGGCGCCTCTCGTTACCTGCGTAAGTGCAGGCCTCAAGTGGAGCAGAGATAGTCATCTGAACCAGTCTCCGAGCAGGATGTAAGGCGACTGCGGAATGCTAATACGTGGCTAATACCCATTCAAGATTTCAGTACTAAGCCATGTATTCACTAGGGGACAAATCGCGAAACATTCCACGCGGGATGTCGCATCAACTTCTACGTTCATGTTTCGGGGACAATGACGCGGTCATTTGATGTGTACACACCGGGACTCGCATATCTTGTCGCGGAAATGTCACCCGATGAGGTTATGTTGACAGCTGCGGTATCTCATTTGGCGAAAACGTGGTTCCCCGCAATTCGATATGTTTTTTTGGGTCGCAATTTCAAATTAACGAGGTTTTACTGTAGTAAATTATAAATATTATTAAAAATAAGGTCCTTTTTGCAAATAATTATTGTTTTCCACACGTCGCGGAAATGTCGCCCTATGAGGTTATGACAGCTTCGTATCTGTTTATGTTAATGAGTTTATCGAAACGTAAGAGGAGAAAAAAGAGGGGAATGCGAAATTATTTACTGTAAAGAGAAAGAAGGACGGACATTCTATGCGATCTTCGATCGATACAGCTCGATGAGTTCAAGAACAA
>JADDOH010019711.1:0-20639 GCA_016648135.1 Agrypnia vestita | reverse complement strand
CAAGTGTTAGCGGAGAAGGTTATTAGATATATCTACTGTAAAAATTATATTAATATGTTTTTTTTTCGCATATGAAATGTTTTTTTTAAAAACTTAAATACAACTTATTTAAAATGAAATGAGAGTGTATTAAAACATCATTCCCTAGAAAAAAATATTTGGTTAAACATATTTTTTTTCTGTCCAGGTAAAAGTCACTAAGTGCAAAAAACTTTTTATTAATATGAAATATAAATGTATCCACAATATTTTTATTGCATGTTATGCACTCTTAAATTATTTACAACACTGCAAAAAATAAACAACAAATTACTTGTACTTTATTTAATATCCCGTTTTGAATGTTTAAACCTCATTATCTCAAAAGTACTCAAATGTCACTTAGTGAGTTTTACCTTTAAGGGGACGATATGTGAATTGGTATGCCCAATTTACAGCCATCGAGGGTAGGTTGCAAAATTTCATCATGCTCAGCGAGGTCTCGCCTCTAGGCCACCAAATAGATTCAAATGCCAACTATACATGACCGGGCATGCAGGTGATCTTGAGGTCAATATAAATTACATAAACTCCTCATGATGAAGATTCTGATACACAATGTAAGGTTTTGACTTGAAATCAGTTGATGGCTTCTTGAAAATTTGACTAGCTAATGGCGCTCTTCCGAATTTTGAATGAGTTGAGATGTTCACAAGAATGGTAATGGATATTACTTGTGTGCATATATATATATTAGGTCCTTACATATGAAATTGACGTTTAGTATGGGAGGAACATAAAGCCGATTTTTTTTATTATAATATATTTATTTAATCAAAGTATGTACCATTGCTATCTATGCACTTTTGCCATCTCATAGGTAGTTCATCGATCCCTTTACTAAAAAAACCATTCGGACGGGAATCAATAAAATCTTTGAAGGCGGTTTTGACTGCCCCATCGGAGTTGAATTTTTTCCTTTGCAAGAAGTTATCCAAATTTCGAAAAAAATGGTAATCTGTTGGGGCAAGGTCCGAAGAGTACTGTGGATGTCTTAGACATTCCAATTGAAGCTCCTCTAATTTGGTAGCCGTCTGTTGTGCAGTGTGTGGTCTAGCGTTATCATGAAGCAGCAGTGGCCTAGAGCGATTAACCAGCCTCGGTTGTTTAGCAGCTAGCTTTTCCATCATGGTTTGCAGTTGCTGACAATAGACATCTGCCGTAATCGTCTGGCCAGATTTAAGAAAGCTGTAGTGAACGACACCAGCACTAGTCCACCAAACGCTCACAAGTAACTTTTTTGGAGTCAATTTTCGCTTGGGGCATGGTTTGGCTGGTTCGGCAGGGTTCAGCCATTGCGATGAGCGCTTCCGATTATCGTACAGGATCCACTTTTCATCACAGGTAATGATTCGATTTAAAATCCCTTCATTATTGTGCCGGTTGAGTAATGCAACGCAGCAGTCAACGCGCGTTTGTTGATTTGCTTCACTCAATTCGTGAGGTACCCACCTTTCAAGCTTTTTCACCTTACCAATTTGCTTCAAGTGGATTAAAACAGTTTTATCACTAACACCGCAGCCTGCAGCTAACTCGGATGTGGTTTGCGATGGATCCGCTTCCACAATAGCCTTCAATTCTTCATTATCAACTTTGGTCTCCGGCCGTCCACGGGGCTTGTTCTGCAGGTCGAAAATTCCAGAACGAAAACGTTGGAACCAAAAACGCACTGTGTTTTCTTTTGCGGCACCGTCGCCATACACATCATTAATCCTTCGAGCCGTTTCTGCAGCACTGGTGCCACGGTGGAACTCGTACTCGTAAATAACGCGATATTTCAAGTTTTTCATTTTGTAAACTGAGTGACGCAAAGAAAAAAACAATTGAGGAAAAAACAAATGAATTATAATTTTCAAAACACAAATACATGAGTAAATAGCTGTATAAATTTGGATTTGGAATTCCTAACCAATGAGAAGATATTTGAGATCAAATTTGCCAGTACGGAAAACGTTCAATTTCATATGTAAGGACCTAATATATATATATATATATAATATATATATATATATATATGATATATATTTATCATGTGCATATTTATATATTATTTGAAAAATTGGCCCTGATATAATCTTCTCCTTTCAGGTACTTCAAATAGACCAGGAGAATCGGGAGGATTAGGACCTCCTGATAGACCTGGAGGAACTGGAGGTCCAGGAAATCCAGGAGGTGCAGGAAGCCAAGGAGGTGCACGAAGCCCAGGAGGTGCAGGAAGCCAAGGAGGTGCAGGAAGCCCAGGAGGTGCAGGAAGCCCAGGAGATGCAGGTAGCCCAGGAACTGCAGGAAGCTCAGGAAGTGCAAGAAGACCAGAAGGTGTAGGAAGCCCAGGAGGTGCAGGAACTCCAGGAAGCCCAGGAGGTGCAGGAACCCCAGGGAGCCCAGTAGGTGCAGAAAGCCTAGGAGGTGCAGGAAGCCCAGGAGTTGCAGGAAGCCCAGGAGGTGCAGGAAGCCTAGGAGTTGCAGGAAGCCCAGGAGTTGCAGGAAGCTCAGGAGGTGCAGGGAGCCTAGGAGGTGCAGTAAGCCCAGGAGCTGCAGGAAGCCCAGGATCTCCAGGAAGCCCGGGAGGCGCAGGAAGCACGGGAGGTGCAGGAAGGCCAGGAGGTGCAGGAAATCCAGGAGGTGCAGGAAGCCCAGTAGGTGCAGTAAGCCTAGAGGGTGCAGGAAGCCAGGAGTTGCAGGGAAGCTCGAGGGGGAAGGGAGCCTAGGGGTGCAGTAAGCCCGGGCTGCAGGAAGGCCCAGGATCTCAGGAAGCCGGGAGGCGCAGGCCCGGGAGGTGCAGTGAAGGCCAGGAGGTGCAGGAAATCCAGAGGTGCAGGAGCCAGGAGCAGTAAGCCTAGGAGGTGCAGGAAGCCCAGGAGTTGCAGGAAGCTCAGGAGGTGCAGGGAGCCTAGGAGGTGCAGTAAGCCCAGGAGCTGCAGGAAGCCCAGGATCTCCAGGAAGCCCGGGAGGCGCAGGAAGCCCGGGAGGTGCAGGAAGGCCAGGAGGTGCAGGAAATCCAGGAGGTGCAGGAAGCACAGGAGGTGCAGAAATCTCAGGAGTTGCAGGAAGCCCAGGAGGTGCAGGAAGCCTAGGAGGTGCAGCAAGCCCAGGAGCTGCAGGAAGCCCAGGATCTCCAGGAAGCCCGGGAGGCGCAGGAAGCCCGGGAGGTTCAGGAAGCCCAGGAGGTGCAGGAAGTCCAGGAGGTGCAGGAAGCCCAGGAGGTGCAGGAAACCCAGGAGGTGCAGGAAGCACAGGAGGTGCAGAAAGGCCAGGAGTCGCAGGAAGCTCAGGAGGTGCAGGAAGCCTAGGAGGTGCAGCAAGCCCAGGAGCTGCAGGAAGCCCAGGATCTCCAGGAAGCCCGGGAGGCGCAGGAAGCCCGGGAGGTGCAGGAAGCCCAGGAGGTGCAGGAAGTCCAGGAGGTGCAGGAAGCCCAGGAGGTGTAGGAAGCCCAGGATCTCCAGTAAGACCAGGCAAACCCGCGTCACCAAGATCACGGGGTGGACCAGGTGAGAAAAATGAACACAGAAAATAAGTTAGCGGGGAAGATTATTAGATATATCTACTGTAAAAATTGTATTAATATGTTTTTTTTCACATTTGATATGTTTTTTTTAAAAACTAAAATACAACTTATTTAAAATGAAATGAGAGTGTATTAAAACATCATTCCCTAGAAAAAAATATTTAGTTAAACATCTTTTTTTTCTGTCCAGGTAAAAGTCACTAGGTGCAAAAAACATTTTTATTTATGTGAAATGTAAATGTATCCAGAATATTTTTATTGCATGTTATGCACTCTTAAATTATTTACAACACTGCAAAAAATAAACAACAAATTACTTGTACTTTAATTAATATCCCGTTTTGAATGTTTAAACCTCATTATCTCAAAAGTACTCAAATGTCACTTAGTGAGTTTTACCTTTAAGGGGACGATATGTGAATTGGTATGCCCAATTTACAGCCATCGAGGGTAGGTTGCAAAATTTCATCATGCTCAGCGAGGTCTCGCCTCTAGGCCACCAAATAGATTCAAATGCCAACTATACATGACCGGGCATGCAGGTGATCTTGAGGTCAATATAAATTACATAAACTCCTCATGATGAAGATTCTGATACACAATGTAAGGTTTTGACTTGAAATCAGTTGATGGCTTCTTGAAAATTTGACTAGCTAATGGCGCTCTTCCGAATTTTGAATGAGTTGAGATGTTCACAAGAACGGTAATGGATTAACATTACTTGTGTGCATATATATATATATATTTATTCATATGCATATTTATATATTATTTGAAAAATTGGCCCTGATATAATCTTCTCCTTTCAGGTACTTCAAATAGACTAGGAGAATCGGGAGGATTAGGACCTCCTGATAGACCTGGAGGAACTGGAGGTCCAGGAAATCCAGGAGGTGCAGGAAGCCAAGGAGGTGCGGGAAGCCCAGGAGGTGCAGAAAGCCCAGGAAGTGCAGGAAGCCCAGGAGGTGCAGGAAGCCAAGGAGGTGACGGAAGCCCAGGATCTCCAGGACGCCCGGGAGGAGCAGGAAGCCCAGTAGGTGCAGAAGGCCTAGGAGGAGCAGGAAGCCCAGGAGGTGCGGGAAGCCCAGGAGGTGCAGAAAGCCCAGGAAGTGCAGGAAGCCCAGGAGGTGCAGGAAGCCAAGGAGGTGACGGAAGCCCAGGATCTCCAGGACGCCCGGGAGGAGCAGGAAGCCCAGTAGGTGCAGAAGGCCCAGGAGGTGCAGGAAGCCCAGGAGGTGCGGGAAGCCCAGGAGGTGCAGAAAGCCCAGGAAGTGCAGGAAGCCCAGGAGGTGCAGGAAGCCCAGGAGGTGCAGAAAGCCTAGGAGGTGCAGGAAGCCCAGGAGTTGCAGGAAGCCCAGGAGGTGCAGGAAGCCCAGGAGGTGCAGGAAGCCTAGGAGGTTATGCAAGCCCAGGAGCTGCAGGAAGCCCAGGATCTCCAGGAAGCGCGGGAGGCGCAGGAAGCCCGGGAGGTGCAGGAAGCCCAGGAGGTGCAAGAAGTCCAGGAGGTGCAGGAATCCCAGGAGGTGTAGGAAGCCCAGGAGGTGCAGGAAGCACAGGAGGTGCAGAAAGGCCAGGAGTTGCAGGAAGCTCAGGAAGTGCAGGAAGCCTAGGAGGTGCATCAAGCCCAGGAGCTGCAGGAAGCCCAGGATCTCCAGGAACCCCGGGAGGTGCAGGAAGTCCAGGAGGTGCAGGAAGTCCAGGAGGTGCAGGAAGTCCAGGAGGTGCAGGAAGCCCAGGAGGTGCAGGAAGTACAGGAGGTGCAGGAAGCACAGGAGGTGCAGAAAGGCCAGGAGTTGCAGGAAGCTCAGGAGGTGCAGGAATCCTAGGAGGTGCAGCAAGCCCAGGAGCTGCAGGAAGCCCAGGATCTCCAGTAAACTCGGGAGGCGCAGGAAGCCCAGGAGGTGCAGGAAGCCCAGGAGGTGCAGGAAGCCCAGGAGGTGCAGGAAGCCCAGGAGGTGCAGGAAACCCAGAAGGTACAGGAAGCCCAGGATCTCCAGTACGACCAGGCAAACCAAGATCACGGGGTGGACCAGGTGAGAAAAATGAACACAGAAAATAATTAAATTTACATTTTATCGATACAAATGTCACAAGGCTGGACATTCACTGCAAATGCATATTTTGGCCTTTTTTTACGAAAATGTGGGTTTTTATTATTAATTTATATGAGAATATTTATTCCAGACCTCATTTTTTTTAGGCAATAACTTATAATCGAACCTTTTTTCTTATATAAAAGTAATAAACTGAACATTATTTACAATAATTAAGAAATTATAAGCATTAATCGACAGGCCGTAGCACAAAAATCGTTCTTACTGTCCTATGTGGCGCAAAGTTTTAATGAATATTTATACGTATGCATAATATGTTTTTTACACGCATAAAGTTTACTTTTTTATCCAGAATCCGTACTTAGATAATTAAAAAATGTTCAATATTAATAAGGTTATAATGTTGATATGGGGATATTGAAATGGGCTCAGTGAGAAGACGTTTTGTGGAGAATATGATTCGTTTATTCAATAAAAATTGGTCACAAAAGCATAATCAATAAAATAATACAAAATATCAGTGTCAGTATCACAGGTAGCAGGTGTCCGGTATCACAGTTAATCACAAAATGTCAGGCACTACAGGTCTCTGAATGTAATCTTAAAACTATCACTACACACTACATGGTCCTCGCGGAGAAAATGGAGGCTCGACGCGAGGAAGTGGGTGATGGCGAGGACGGCGCCGTGGGCGGCAGTGGCCTCGCGGAGCGGGTGCGACTCGACGCGAGGAGGGCGACTATGGCGCGGGCAGCAGCTAGCCGCAAGGCGGGCGGCCGCAATTTAGACGGCGGCAGGGTGGCCGCGATTCAATGGGCAGCAAGGCGAACGCGATTTAGTGGGCGGCAGGGCGGCCGAGATGTAGTGGGCGGCAGGGCGGTCGGCGGCGGATGCTTCGCGGAGCGGTGCGTTTCAACGCGAGGTGTCGTGGCGACTAGCCACGAGATAGATGGCAGCAGCAAAGAGCGGCGCCGAGCCGAGCTCGCCGCTATAGAGGATCTGTGCCCGCCACCCCAGGTGCAACACGCCGATTACCGCCAGCCGCCGCCGTCACTGTATTATGGCCGCCGCCGTTGGATAACGGTCCGCCGCTGTCCCTGTCGCGGCCCACATCTGTCGCTGCCGCCGCCATTATTGCCGCGGAATAATTTATCCGCTGCCCACTGCGCTGTCGCATATTTCATCGCAGCCGCCCTGCTGCTCGGCTCGGCGCCGCCCTTCGCTGCTACCGTCTACCTCGTGGCTAGTCACCACGACACCTCGCGTTGAGACGCACCCGCTCCGCGAGGCATCCGCCGCCCACTGCGCTGCTGCCCACTACATCGCGGACGCCCTGCCGCCCACTAAACAGCGGCCGCCCTGCCGCCCACTCAATCACGGCCGCCCTGCCACCGTCTAAATTGCGAGCGCCCACCTTGCGGCTAGCTGCCGCCCGCTGTGCCGTCCACGCCATTGTCGCCCTCCTCGCGTTGAGCCGCACCCGCTCCGCGAGGCCACTGCGCCACCCTCGCCATCACCGCCCTCCTCGCGTCGAGCCTCCATTGCTCCGCGAGGACCATCTAGTGTGTAGTGATAGTTTAAGGAATATATTCAGAGGCCCGTAGTGCCTGACATTTTTTGTGATTTCCTGCGATACGGACACCTGCTAATTGTGATACTGACACTGATTTTTAGTACTATTTTATTGACCATGCTTTTGTAAACTAATTTGAACCGATTTTTATTGAATAAACGATTTATATTCTCCACAAACCGTCTTCTCACTGAGCCCATTTGATATCCCCATATAAATAAATATATATATATATATATATATATATAGAAGAAGAAGAAAGAAGATATACATATATATATATATATATATATATGTTAGTTCTACCTACTTTGGGGGTAACCCGCGTCAAATTCTGGTCGTCAGGACCAGTCGTCTGCAGCGAGGCAATTGAAATAAATAAAAGAAATAGTAATATAATGAACAACAGAGACGATAGCATTCGACTTCCGACGGCATGGAGTAACATTCTTAATAATAATAATCAAATTTCTAATACAAATAATATTAATAATAATAAACCAGAAATCACGATGAAAACACCTAAGCAATTAGAAAATCCAACCTTTTCAACATTGTATAATGACGATAATAAAGAAAATATACGGATTACTAGAAGCAGAGCAAAACACATTAACGGCGTCGTTGGAGAAACCCACTCCTCCACAAACACCTGACGCAGAATTACTCAAACTTTCACTTGACGGTGAGCTCCGGACCCAAACGGTTGTACGCTTTTTGGAGAAGCAGCTCATCGACAAGGCGCCCTGAAGATGAACAGTGAGATCTGTTCGAAACGTCGGCAGACGACTGGTCCTGACGACCAGAATTTGACGCGGGTTACCCCCAAAGTAGTTAGAACTAACACATATTGTACCCGTGAAAGCCTTCGATTTAACATATATATATATATATATATATATATATATCTTCTTCTTCTTCTTCTTCATCAGCGTTCTTCTCTCCTCTGCTGGATATAGGCCTCTTCCTTCTCTTTCCATCTGTTCGTATTTTGGAATGTTCCTTTCTTGAAATTTGTTTTGCGACAACATTGTATTGTACCATTTACCTCCCAAGTATGTATAGCAATGTTATGCCATGGTGGTTCATAAAGATAGTATCTTTATTTGTCCCTTTGTTCTATGTCTACTTTTCATACAGTCTAAGGGGTGAGATTTATTTATAAATTATTCTTTGTAAATTTTTAACTCACCCTTTTTCAGGGTTAATTATTGGCGTTGGTAAACTAATTTGTGTATATTACAATTTATACATTTTGACACATATGAAAATAAAAACACAATAATTTTGAAGCTTTCATTTTATTAACTTATACAAGGTGTGCGAGAGCTAGCAGCAGAAACATGGCCAATAGATTCCTACCTATGTTATGAGTCTAAAATATTCAAGCAACCGTGACGTAATGTCAATAATTATTGAGATATGCATTATCAAATTTGCATTTTTTACTAAATATTTCTGACTTAATTTTTGCAAAAAGTCCAACTATTATTAATGTAACTTATATCGATTATGAAAAATTCATTTAATAAATCCATTTAATGATAAAAACTTTGTAAAAAAAATTTTTTTCAATTTTTGCAATGTTTTATCATTTTATTCGACTTGTATTAAAGCGAATGAATTTCTCGTAATTGACATAAGTTACTGTAATAATAGTTCAACTTTTTGTAAAAAAAAGTCAGAAATATTGAAAAAAAAATTCAAACTTTGATATTGCATATCCCCATAACTATTGATATTAATTCAAGGTGGCTTGAACATTTTAGACTCATAACATATGCAAGAATCTGCTGACCATGTTTTTGCCGCTAGCTCTGGTACACCCTGTGTAAATGTTCTTTACGAAATGTTATATTCCCAGACACTTTTGGGTTTATCGTATTTTTTTTCACATAGCATATTTGGCGCAATTTCTGCTTATATTCGGAGTGGGAAAAATTCCTTCCCCAAGTTTTAACAGTTGTTGTGGGAAATCACTATCTGTGATTCCATGAAGATGAGCTCTCATATTCATCCGTAATTTTAAATTTTCAATCTAAGTCCATAAGGGAGATGATTTCAAGCATGCTTTGATGATATCTGCTCGCGTACCTCTGTTAATGATGGGAAGAGTCTGTCGGAAATCTCCAGCAAATACAAAAATAATCCCGCCCATGAGAGCAGAGGAGTTTCTAAGATCTTTTGAACTTCTGTCCACGGCCTCTATATGTGCTGTATGGCTCATGGTGCATTCATCCCACATAATCAATGAGGCGTCTTGTAGTAATTTACCAAGAGGCCCATTTTTGCGGATAGAACCTGTAGATTGTTGCTCAAGATTTACGGATAGCGGAAGTTTAAAAGTAGAATGAGCAGTTTTTCCATCCTTTAAGAGAGTTGCAGCAATTCCTGACGAAGCAACTGTTATCGCTATCCTCCCTGATTGTCTTATCTTAGCAAGTATCGAATTTGCAAGAAACGTCTTTCCAGTGCCACCTGGCGCATATACTTTTTCTATAAGTTTCCAAGGACACTCAACGAATGATTTTCAAGAGTATGTATTTTGTATTAATATAAGATTATTATATTATTCAGTACAAATTTTTACATTTATTTTAGAATCTAACCCACAATTACCGTTCTTATAAAAAAAAATTAGACATTATTTGCTTTTTTTGAACTATGTGAAAAATTAACGATTTGTTGACATGGATGACATGAAATTCCCGTAACATGCTGGAAGTTCCAATTTTAATGTTTTTATATATTTTTTATGGTTATATTGACAATGCGGTCTCTTGGTTTCTTCCTCGAGCACCGATCTAATCACTGGAATGGAGATATTTAGATTATATTATATTTAGATACTTAAATTCATAAGTTCACATGGATTAACGACAATTTGTAAACGATTTTCAAGAACTATTTTCTTCAGTTGTTTGGATCGACCGTTCTAAATAAAAAAATGCAACTTGTAAGTAACCCAATATGAAGTTTTATTTTCTTTGGACATTATCGTTTTATCGATCGCTGCTAATATTACCTACTTTTGTAATTTTTTATACCGAAAACATACCTTAATTTAACATAAACCTTAAGGTGACTCTAGTTGTATTCGTTTTAGTCACTAAAGCCCGGCATTTTTTCATCATTTTGTGATTATCTTGATATTTGAATAATTGCCTTTATCCAAAAAACCTAATTCTAATAAGATTCTTGTCATGTTTACCAGTTCTTCGTGGTTTGTCTGGTGGTGGTGGCAGCTATGGCAGCCGCCGAGGCACTCCTGAGAAAGCACATCGCCGTGCTGGAGAGGACCGAGGCGAGAGACGAGGTGGGGCAGTATTCCCTGAGGTACCGCAACGGGGACGGGACCGTGCTCAACGAGTCCAGAGCCCTAAAGTCCACGCTAGACGGCAAGGAGTACATGCTCGTCAAGGATAGAAAGTACCTCTTCATCTCCGACGACGGGAAGGTCTACCGCACCAAGTACCAAGTGACGAAAAGGGATTCAGGGCCGAGGATGAACACCTTCCCAAGTCTGTCGTCGCCTGATTTTATCTTGGAATTCTATTCTCTTGTAGCAATAAACAATAAAATATGAGAAAGAAACAATCTTTACTTCTCACCTATTTCGTATTTCTTGTATTAACCGTAAAGATTAATTTATTTTTGGTTCATTGATTTGACGTGCCATGAAATGAAGAAGAGTCATCACTAAATGTTTTAAGCAAGCAGGCATTTGCTCTCCGAAGAAAATTGTATGAGAAAATAGACATCTTTAAGCGAAGAATTTACTTCTTATACCTATGTATGCAAAATAATATGTTGTTTTTTTGGCGTTGAGTATCAGTAGGTTGCTGTCAAACCATAATTTTAGAGTATTCATATCTTTATTTGCTTATTCGTGAGCTAGTTCCCATGTTGGGCCGTTTGTTATCAGTACAGTATCACCTGCATAAGATATTAGTTGACCATTAATATTTTGTTGAAAGATGTCAATATGACAATATGACAATACGAGACTATAAAACGAAAGAAAGAACGACACTTCAGTGACAAATGAAGATGAACAGTGTGACATGTTTGAAACATCTGGAGTACAACGGTCCTTTTTAGGACCAACTGACGCGGGATAACTGAGAAAATTTACCTCTTAATTGAGATTTCCGCGAGTGCATTGTATGGAACAAAAGTAGTTTCTGGAATATCTCGCGTTTCCTGTAAATGGTCTCCCTGAGAAGCTTTGACAATGGCACGTGATACCGTGTCGAAACGTTGGCCTAGGTCATCACAGGGTACCATTTACAGGAAACACGAGATATTCCAGAAACTACTTTTCTTCCATACAAGAGCACTCGCGGAAATCTCAAACAAAACATAATAAACCTTCATGGAGAGGAATTTAACACCCACACCCGGAGTTACGAGAAGCTGAAATTGAAAAGGGCGAAATTACTTTGTGATCTTGGCTTTCTCAAACGCTGCAGAGACAACGGCATAGTTCCGGTCTTTATTAAACTGACTTTCCGCACACACAAACAAAAGCTACTGATAAGATCTTGCATAAAGCAAGTTTGGAATTGTTGCGTGCATCGATTTAAGACCTATGACGACATTTAGATGCAATTAACCTCAAGCTCTATGATTCACATAGTCTCCTGACATCCAAACTACATCCAACTTAATGGGATCAGTTAGACTTCTTAAAGAGAAAGAGCCGAGATGCATTAGACACAAAACGACAGAAAAATAAATTTGAACGCCTTGTCTCTAAAAGCACACAGCCAAGAAAAGAGTTAGATCCTATAAAAGTTGTACATAATTTGTCAGATAAATTTCTGGATTCTACCACTACATTTACCTTGGCCAAAGGTTTTAATTTTGCGATCGCTCCCTCAAAAATACCTAAAGAGGACATAATAACTGGAGTAGAAGCAGCATTAGAGAGAAGCCCTGATGTGCTTGCCGAGACAATCCTCCACACAATATGACAAGAGAATAATTTCGTGCTCTAAAATCACGCAGACAAAATAAATATATAATTATGCTACAGCCAACAAAGGCAACGCTACAGTGGTTATAAACACAAAATAATATAAAGACAAAATGCTTGAACTTCTAGATGACCCCACGTATAAAATTCATTAGTCGGATCCCGTAACATATCTTGAAAAAACCACCAAAGCGAAAATTCTTGCCGTAAAATTGAAACCAGAGACACAAACTGAACTTATACCTAGAGAGAAATCCTCCAGGTGTCCAATAATATATGGTTTACCCAAGATACATAAAAAGAACACCCTTCTTCGACCGATTGTAAGTTCAGTAGGCTCTCCGACCCAGAACGTGGCTCGATACCTCGCTGCCACCATGCCAACCGTATGTCGAAAACGGCAAATCTTCCGTTCAAAACTCTGATCATTTCATACAGCTCTTAAAAAACCTGACCATAGCTGATGAAGATCTTCTTGCAAGTTTTGACGTAGTTTCCCTATTTACTATTATTACAGTCGACGATACTTTGAGGATAATCAAAGATAAACTAGAACCACCCGAAGAGATTTACGCCCTTATTGAACATTGTTTGAAAAATACCTATTCCTGTTTGACCAAAAGATATACAAACAGATTGACGGTGCACCAATGGGCTCTCCACTCTCACCGGCTATTGCAGATATTTTTATGATATGGTTCGAGGAACAAGCGATAACCTCATCGGCAAACAAACCAAAATTGTGGCTCCGTTATGTAGACGACATATTTTTATCATTGAAAAATTTGACAGATACTTTGTGGTGCAACATTATAATTTAAAATATGTTTTATTTTACTTTGTAATACACACATAATATGAGTTATTAAATTACAACTATAGTTTCGAGAGGAGCAGTCCCTCTATCATCAGGTATAGATAATAACTAGTTAGTTAGTCCCAGAGCAGAGTAGCCTCTCGAAACTATAGTTGTAATTTAATAACTCATATTGTGTGTGTATTACAAAGTAAAATAAAACATATTTTAAATTAGACATATTTTTAGTTTAGCCCTATGGTCTAACTAAACTACATGACTTTCTACAATTCATAAATGGAATACATACTAAAATCAAGTTTACCATGGAACTGGAATATAACAAACAACTAGCTTTCTTATATATCCTATTGACAAAGAAATCCAACGGGACACTAAGCCATTCATACGGATTACCGCAAACCTACACATACCAATAGATATCTCAAAGCTGCTTCTCATAATCATCCTGCGCACATTGCTTTCGTAGCAAATACTTTAGTCGCAAGAGCCAAGAAATTAGCAAACGATGAAAATTTCAAAAACGAAATGACCACACTTAAAGAAACTCTCCGCTGTAAAGACCATATTAAAGACGAGCTGAATAAATCAATAACAGCCCTTGTGTGAAACGGATACTCTAAATCAATTATTAATAAATCCATCAACCGCGAATACCATGGAAACACGAAATCCACTAGATTATCAGCTTTTCTCGAGTTTAAGATCAAAATGTAAAAACAAGTCTAAGTCCTGTTATAGGTACTATATGGCTAACATCGAAAGCCTGGTAACTAGTGATACCAGAGCCATATGGAAATTGGCTAACTCACAAAGAAAGGCTGACAATCATGTCCAAGTTCTATGATATATAATGGTTCCAATAGTGATAATCCTTATATAGTGGCAAGCTACTTCGAGCATTTCTTCAGAAGCATCTATGAAACCCATAACATAATTGATCCAAAAATTCACTGCAAATTTAACTATTTTCCTAATAAAGAGCTCACTCTAAACAGTTGCCATATAAATCACTCTACTGTTATGAAGGGACTGGAGAAGCTAAATACGAGAAAACCTATCGGGCCTGATGGAGTACCTAACGCGCTATTGAAGAACTGCCGAACATTCCTGTCATACCCACTATTTATATTATTTAATGAGTCTTTAAGACTCGGCTACTTTCCAAGCCATTGGAAAAAAAAGCTTCATCGTGCCAATTTTAAAAAAGGGAGATAAATCAAATGTTTCTAATTACAGACCGATTTGTATATTGTCTGCAATACCTAAGTTCTTTGAATCACTCGTCTTGCATGACCTTTCTCCTCACCTCGAGAGCCTCATCGAGCCAAGTCAGCATGGCTTTGTTAGCGGTAGATCGACTCTGACGAATTTAATTTTGTATGAAGATTAGATACTGAAAACCCTTGCTGAGAAATATCAGGTGGACTCCATCTACACTGATTTCAGCAAGGCCTTTGATAAAGTACCTCATGATTTATTACTTTATAAGCTGAAGGCTTTAGGCATTAAGGGAACTCTGCACGATTGGTTTACTAGCTACATGTGCTCGCGAAGAATGATAGTACGAGTAGGTGATATTAAAATGGATGGATCTACTGCTACTAATGGCGTACCACAAGGAAGCCACCTGGGACCTATTCTGTTTCTTCTCTTCATTAATGATATAGTAAATTATTTTAATAGTATTCAATTCTTACTTTTTGCTGACGATTTAAAGCTGTTTAAAAGAATACAATGTATAGAAGATTGTTTGGTATTGCAGAATAATTTAAATGCACTTATCAACTGGTGTAATGTTAACAAACTTTATTTAAATATTCAAAAATGCCAAGTTATCACTTTTTTTTAAATAAAAAATCCCCTCTATTTTACGTATACATTAAATGACATTCCTCTTGAAAGAATCAAAATTGTAAGAGATCTAGGTGTGATATTTGATGAGAAACTAACATTTATTCCACATATTGACAACATCACTAATAATGCGTTGAAAATGCTAGGATTTATATTGAGGCTTACAAAAGACTTTAACACTATAAATTCCATTAAATTATTATATACGTCTCTAGTACGAACTCAATTAGAATCTAATTCTCCTGTATGGTCTCCACATTATACTGTTCACTCCAATAATATTGAGCGAGTGCAGCACAAATTTTAGAGAGTTGTTAATTTTAAATTACACATACCAATAATGGACATAAATTATAATTTTCTATTGTTTCTAATTAAACTAAATAGATTATCCGATAGAAGGAAAATTGCTGATCTCGTATTACTGAATAAAACGTAAATAATTATTACAACAGTTCAGAACTAACGCAGCTAATTTTTTATCACATCCCTTCCAGAAGCACTAGACAAAGTATATCGTTTCATTGTGACAATGTTAGTCTAAATTATCTCTATAGCTCGCCTATTAGAAGGCTCCATAGGTTAGGAAACGAGTATGGCTACCTATGTTTTTTCGGAAACACTAGCCGCCTACAAGAAAGCTCTTCTGGACGAATTTGGTAGTTTATAATTAGTTATTGATGTCATGTCTATCTCTTGTTTTTAGATTTTTGAATTTTACATTTCATTTTATTTTACTGTCATTTTTATTGCTTCTTGAGTTTCAGATTTGATTTGTTAACAAGTATTTCATTTTGTTGTAATTTTGTTGCTTCTTGAATTTCAGACATAATTATTTTAATTTATTATAGTTTCATTGATTGTTGACTTTCATATTTGATTTTATTTCATTTGATGTAATTTTGTCATACTTTATGTTATTCACTTAATGTTTTATTTTGCTTTATATATTACTTTATTAATTGATTTTGATAGAATTATACCTTATCTCCTTTTTTTATTATTACCTATCAATCTAAACATCATTATATACATTGTTTTTTAATGGTACGTTGTACCGTGTATTAAATAAATAAATAAATAAATACAATAAAAACTCAGATACTAAAGTTACAACTGAACCCTCAGAGTCGCTAGCTTTTCTTCCGTACATAAAAGGCACTACCGATAAAACAGTCGCTTATTATGCAAAAACAATATTAAAACAATTTTCCGAACAAATAATATAATAAAATCATTACTAAGAAGCCCCAAAGACAATATACCTTTAGAAGCGTTTATCAAATACCTTGCGCGAACTGTGATAAGTGTTATATCGGCCGGTCTAACATAAAAATATCCTGCCACGTGTCAAAGCATAAAGAAGATGTTAAAAATAAAAAAACTCACCTCATCCTTTCTCAGTTTATCATGTCCTTACGGAAGGACATAAAAGAGATTTTAATAATGCCTCAACCCTCGAAAATATTAATAACAAAACATGCAAAATATAAAGGGAAGCAATATAAATACATAAAAATAAAAATAAAATGAATTGACGCGATCCTAATTCCTTATACTTGGAAATCCATTCTTAACGACTGTAAAATCTTTTCAAAATCAGCCCCTAATAATCCGATTCCAAGTACAGACGCAGTAAATGACCATATTAATATAACTAACAATAACGGAACTTCCAACAACAATAGAAGAATTACCAGGTCGCAAAGTAAATTCAGCAATTAGCCTCGCATTAGGTTTCACTTGGTTCTCGACTTCTGGAGTGAATGGGTGTGCTTGTCATCAATTTAGAACAGAACTCGAAATAATATCGTTGGGTGCATAATATGCGTGTTATCCTATAAAATAATCCTTCATATATATATATATATATATATATATATTATATATATTGGAAGGTGAGCAGGTGGGCGAGGTATGCTTCTCGCTTCCCACCAACCGCCAGCGACAGAGCAGAGACTGGGTTTCGTAAGTTCGACTCGGAATTAAAGTGTTTTGAAGGAAGCTATACAAGCATGTTATGAAAATGATTGGTTTAGGTGTACTTTAGATATCTTACTGAAACAGATTGAGTATTTGAACATGGTTTATTCGATAAATTATATTTACAAAAGTCATGATTTCTAAGCTCATCCTAGCTATCTACCCTGCGTTATTTAATTAGTTTTCAAAATAAATTGGCCACTATCCCTGCGCTGAGTTATCTAGAAAATTATTCCTAAATTAAGGTTAGTATCATTAAAATTAGGTTGACGGATTCTGCGACTTGAAGTCCAAGATGCAATGCCGGGAAGGCGCCGTCCTCTCAGTTCGAGTCGTCAGGAAGCTTCGCAAGGTGTTCGCATATCTCACGAGCCGCCTGGCTGCAACCTCAGCGTCCGTCATCCATCAGGTCCTGGGCTCAGACTATTCAGCGCCTCGCTCTCATATTTAGAATTCGCAATGACCGCGATATATTTCCAGTGAGGGAGTCATTGGCAATAAATTTAACACGATCTGAATTTATTATTGGTAGGTATGTGAGATTGTCACATTGATATGATGACAATTTTTATTTATATGGAGTTGCAAGGCTCAGATCAGAATGGAGATGACAAATACACGCGTGCTATTGCATTGTGCTTCTGATAAGTTACTCAGATTAATTTAAAATTAAGGCTTGAATTTATATTTAGTGTTCTAGATCAGTAGATCACGCTTACTTGCCATCTAGGACTGGGATTTCCTTCGCGATTCATGTGGTACAATTTCATTATTTTAGATTGTTATCCTAGGTTTTTATGTAAAATAAATGGATATGAAGATGTTATAGTTAAAAATGGTATTAGGTCTACTCGCGTCACGAGGGTTTCGACGACGAGGGTTCTGCAAAATGAGAATAAATACAATAATTAGAATTATACCTTATGATATAGCTGAGGTCAGATGAAGCGGAATTGTGATGTTGGTTTGTGGAGAATATAAATCGTTAATTCAATAAAAATTGGTCAAAATTAGTTCATAGAAGCATAGTCAATAAAATAGTACAAACATCAGTTTCCGTATCACAGGTAATCACAAAAATGTCAGGCACTACAGGTTAGGGTGTCCGGTCCATCTATGAGAAAAAAAAAATTGAGCTATACAATTGCAAGAGGTATCAAAATTTGCGTAATTTTACACAAATTACGAAAAAGAAAAAAAAATAGAATTGTTTATCATCTTGAGGGTTCTACGGAGCTTTGAAGTTTTGTAAATTTTACGTTTTTATAGAGTTAAACCGTTTGCCTAAAATAATAAAAAATCAAATTTAAAAGGTATTTTATTATCGAAATTAATAAAACAGAGCACAAAAAAATAAAATAAACAAAATATAGATTATAATCAATAACAAAAACTAAAAATTTTAATTTTTTTTGTGTCCAAAATTTGTCATTTCTGCTCGTAATTGCATCCTGGTTCTAATAAAGCCATGTCTAGAAGTAACGTCGGCTACACTTTGTGAGGCGTCTGTTATATTCTCTAGGACCCAAAGTGCAACCATCTAAGGTCAAGAATAAATGACGAAGGGGTAACTCATTGACATGCAGCATACAAACACACCATTGTAACGGTCTCTCCAAATACTCCTCTAAATATTGAATCACGCCACCCTTCCAATCGGTTTTAGTTGCAGTTCCGTCACATTTAACGCAAATCACGTCATCTAAATTCCAACCTCGACCCTCTACTAGAGTTGTGATCGAAGTAAGAATCCCTTTGCAGTGCCATATCTTTCAGTATTGTGTGTCCCAAATAAATTGATCCAGGTTGTGCTAAAATTGAGATGTGGTCTTCTAAAACTTCTTTGCGATGGTCTTTTCGTCCATAAAAGTAAATGCTTTTTATAACAATACCTCCAATATATTTTGAAGCTTCCGGGCTTTAGATACATCTCTATAGATCTCATTTTAATCAATAACCAGAGTTAAATCTTCGGTAGAAACCAAGCCGATGTCAGTCAAATCCGCAGAACCAACCTAGTAGGTTGAAACCTAGCAAATTCGAAGTCGCTGGTAACGTTTTGTTGCAAGCAAATCGAAACGTCATGTATGTTTTACACCTAAATAGAACAAAAAGTAAATATTTTTTTGTATTTAGTTGACGAGCTAAAATTGAGTATAGCGAAATATCACCATTAAAATGACAATTTTTCAAAACTTTGTAGATCGGTAGACCCCTAAACATATAGTTTTATATTATTTATAATATTTATTTAGTAATTTACGTTCAATTACGCAAGTTTTGAGAGGTCTTGTGTTAAGGTAAGCCAAAAATTTTTTTATCGGGACAGCCTACTACAGGTCTCTGAATATATTCTTAAAACTATCACCACACACTAGATGTTCCTCGCGGAGGCTCGACGCGAGGAGGGCGGTGATGGCGAGGCGGCGCAGTGGGCGGCAGTGGCCTCGGGTGCGGCTTAACGTGAGGAGGGCGACAAGCTAGCCGCAAGGTGGGCGGCCGCAATTTAGACGGCGGTAGGGCGGCCGCGATGTAGTGGGCAGTAGCGCAGTCGGCGACGGATGCCTCGCGGAGCGGGTACGTCTCAACGCGAGGTGTGGTGGCGACCATCCACTAGGTAGGCGGAAGCAGCGAAGGGCGGCTGTGATGAAAGGTGCAGCAGCACAATGGGCGGCGGATAATTTATTCCGCGGCAATAATAGCGGCGGCCGTAATACAGTGACGGCGGCGACTGGCGGTAACCGGCGGCAAGCCGCAAGCGAGAACAGCAAGGAAAGATGACCAAAAGATGACGTTCCAAACGCAAAGGTTCGGAGGAGTCGCTGGATTCACTGTCCAGGATCGATTCCGCGTCCAAAAGGTAGGTCTTTACCCTGCCAGCGGCGCCGGCTATCTGTCTGATTTGGCGCGTGCAGCCCCTTTTATAGGGGAAATAACGGGACATCGCTTCTACTCCGCCAGGCGGCGGAATGGGGGGGTGGCGTAGGGTGGCGGAGCTACCTAAGCGGCGTTTCGTCCCATCAATCCCGCACGCATCAATATATATATATGCATTATGAAAAGGTTATTTTTCAGGAACTTGGCGGATTTGTAAAAATATAAAAAACCAAAACAAAATCACCAACTCCTAACATCACAGCAGGCGAAAGAAAGACCCTCATTTCCCCGAAAAAGAATAAGGACATTATCATCCTACCAGCCGACAAGGGTAATGCCACTGTCATCATGAACACATCAGACTACAGGAACAAAATGGATTCAGCTCGCTCCAGGCGTGATGTGAAGTTGATGATTAAAAAATTTGGAATACCAGGCACGTCGTGGTCTTCATTTTACTGGCCTTGCATCTGAAGCAGGATTGCTCCCTTATGAGTCCAGAGAACAACCCCGCCCCGAGGCTTTGGGCTGCCGATGCAGATGACTTCTGGAACATCATCTCTGCAGCTGCCCCCCAGGCGTTGCAAGGGATGCATTTTTTACTCAACGACGCGTCAACTTGCCATGGCGCGAAACGCTGGCGTGGAAGGACCCTATGTACGAAAGACATTATTAAACAAACAATCATGTAATTTCACAAGTTATCTTTATGCCACTTCAAATTGCGTCTCTCGGAATGAGCTTACCTCTTATCACGAGGGTTCACAGAAAGATGTGTCAGATTTCGAATGCGCCATTTTGAAATACCGTCCCCTACGTTCGCGACTGCCGTGAAATTATCTGCAGTAGACTAAAGACATTTATCTTTTCCCATAGAGTATTCGCGGTACCTACGCGGATTAAAATCAATTTTGGTGCAGATATTTGGTGCGGGGATCGATAAATTCATTACTTTT
>JADDOH010019710.1:0-11383 GCA_016648135.1 Agrypnia vestita | reverse complement strand
TGAAAAAGCTTGAAAGGTGGGTACCTCACGAATTGAGTGAAGCAAATCAACAAACGCGCGTTGACTGCTGCGTTGCATTACTCAACAGGCACAATAATGAAGGGATTTTAAATCGAATCATTACCTGTGATGAAAAGTGGATCCGGTACGATAATCGGAAGCGCTCATCGCAATGGCTGAACCCTGCCGAACCAGCCAAACCATGCCCCAAGCGAAAATTGACTCCAAAAAAGTTACTTGTGAGTGTTTGGTGGACTAGTGCTGGTGTCGTTCACTACAGCTTTCTTAAATCTGGCCAGACGATTACGGCAGATGTCTATTGTCAGCAACTGCAAACCATGATGGAAAAGCTAGCTGCTAAACAACCGAGGCTGGTTAATCGCTCTAGGCACTGCTGCTTCATGATAACGCTAGACCACACACTGCACAACAGACGGCTACCAAATTAGAGGAGGTTCAATTGGAATGTCCAAGACATCCACCGTACTCTCCGGACCTTGCCCCAACAGATTACCATTTTTTTCGAAATTTGGATAACTTCTTGCAAAGGAAAAAATTCAACTCCCATGGGGCAGTCCAAACCGCCTTCAAAGATTTTATTGATTCCCGTCCGAATGGTTTTTTTAGTAAAGGGATCGATGAACTACCTATGAGATGGCAAAAGTGCATAGATAGCAATGGTACATACTTTGATTAAATAAATATATTATAATAAAAAAAATCGGCTTTATGTTCCTCCCATACTAAACGTCAATTTCATATGTAAGGACCTAATATTTACAATACATTGTTGACAATAAACAATACTTTTCTTTAGAATGCATGGATATTTAAAAAAAATATATATTTTGTTCAAAAAATTAGATAACTCACTTACCTTAACTACACTTACCCTCTTAAATAACAAAGAATTAAATAAAAAGTATGGAATATCGATGTTTCCTTTTTATGGAACGCCTATTGTATATTTGGGAAGTACCTACCTACCTAAGTTTACTAGGGACGGCAAGACTGAGAGGAATATCGAGAGTAGTGTGGGTGCAGAAAATAAGGTTAATGGTGCCCTGAATATCTTTATGGCTAAAATCACTCACACGAAATAAGACAAGCGGTTCTGGTGGAAATTCTTATGTATGGAAGTGAAGCCTAAAATTGGCAACAAATAATGCAAATAGACATAGTGCGCTGAAAATGCGGTCACTTAGGAGAATGTGTAAAATCTATGTTCGATGGAGTGAGAAAAACAAATTATAAGTGAATGTAATGCTGGCTGTAGCGTAGTAGATAGAGAGGATCGTTGAGGTGGTTTGGTGGCACATGGTCGTGTGGACGTATGAATGAGGTCAGAATGATAAAGAAAATATATGAGTTTTTAGTAAACCGTAACTGTAAATCGTAAACCGCGCTTTGTAAATCGTGCTTTGTAAATCGTGCTTTGTAAATCGTGCTTTTTAAATCGTGCTTTGTAAACCATGCTTTGTAAATCGTGCCTTGTAAATCGTGCTTCGTAAATCGTGCTTCGTAAATCGTGCTTTTTAAATCGTGCTTTTTAAATCGTGCTTTGTAAACCATGCTTTGTAAACCGCGCCTTGTAAATCGTGCTTTGTAAATCGTGCTTTTTAAATCGTGCTTTGTAAACCATGCTTTGTAAATCGTGCCTTGTAAATCGTGCTTCGTAAATCGTGCTTTATAAACCGAGGCACCTTTAATGATAAGCGCCCGGGAAAAAACGAACATTAATATAGGGCTTCAACAAAAATATCTAATTAATCTAAAGGGGAAGGGGTAACTTAAAATTTTATAAATAAGTCGATTATACGTGGTATATCCACTGTTTGATAATGGCCTTGCAAACCGAAACAGTTGTCGCATAAAAAATAGTTAACCCGCAGAACTTAATAATAATATTTATTAAAATTTTAATTCATTTTAATTTCATTAATAATTATTATTAATATTTCAGTTATTTTAAATTTTGCTAAAAATAAATTTGGAGTTCTAAAAATTGAACACAAAAACCATAAATAAATAAAAAATATAGGTACGAGTGTTGACTGCAGGAACAAAGGGCGTAACATGTATGTAACATTACCTTTGGAACAATGTGCGTTACTAACGCTATCTAGATGCTACGCTACGCTAGATGGCGCTGTTTCATGGCCTTAACTAACAATGACATCTAGAAGTGAGAGTTTCGATAACTTACTAATTGTTCAGGAAAATCAAATCATGATAAAATATTACGCTGAGCTTAGCATGGAGAATAGATCTTTCACGTTTTAAGTCACACTAAGCAAACGAATTAGAAGAAATTGACAAGAAGAGCAAATTTAGCACCAATACACGTCAGTATGCGCGTTTTCGCTATCTACGCGAGAAAGAGACAAAGTTACGCTTGATATCAGTTGAAGCATAGTATTGGATATGTACACCGCGCGTAATGTGTTGCTTTTAAAATGAAAGTATATTTAGCGCATTGATATTAATTATCATGAAAACATTTTTAAAAGTAATATACTATATTAAAGAACACATACTTATTGTAAAGTTGCAATTTCAGAACAAGGTTCTGTGAATTTTAAAAAACCAAATTTATTAATCAATTAGAAAAAACAAACAGAAAAATCAAATCAACGAAAAATATTTGGCTGCTACCGGGATTCGAACCACGGATCTCTTCCTATTCGGGGCAGGCGCGTTAACCAATTATGCTATAGCGGCCTCGTACATTTCCGTCAATTGTTATTTAGAGGTAATTAATATAATTTTTAAAAATTGATTGTATTATTTGTATAAATCTACTTTATTATTTGATTAATTACTCCAACATGTTTCGGAAATACCTTTCTATCATCAGGGTGTTATATATATGTCAAAATATCAAAATGAATAATGTCTTTTGTTTTTATAAATTATTTGAAAATTTATTTTGAAATATTATTGCTGAAGTTATTGATTACTCGAAATGTCTCTTTTTTTAAATATTTCAGGTGAATGAATATTAAAACCATATTGCATGCATAATTATATCGCATATGTCATTGGTATTAATCATTTGTTTAATTAATTTTCTATGTAAATGTCACTAACGCTACCAGACGGCTTAAAAAATATTAATGTGTAATATAATAATAAATGAGGTTCAAGAAGCAAAAAAGGCATATCTCTCCACTTGATAATGTGCATTTTTTTTTTTTTTTTTTTTTTTTTTTTTTTTTTTTTTTTTTTTTTTTTTTTTTTTTTTTTTTTTTTTTTTTACGGTTTTTACGCTATTCTAGATAGCGCTGTTCTCACAGCCTTTACTGACGGCCGAAATGTTAGATAATTTTTTACGGGTTAGTTATATATATAATAATAAATTGGTCGTCATGTAAATCAGCGACCTCGAGCCGACGTGGTCGCCGCAGGCTAACTTGATCTTGAAAGAAAGGGAGTGGATTTGCATGGTCAAGGTGATGTTTTAACAAAAAATATATTGAGTATGTTGGTGACAAAGACGGTTTTTACCATATCATTTTTTATGACATATTAGTGCAAGTTATTTTCCTTCCTCGTTAGTTCTTGGAATAGTGAAGGATCAAATTTGAGATCAGGAATTTATTTATTTATTTATTTCAATAAAATCTTTGTTTACAATATATAGGTACTTATTAACAATTTAACAATATAAGATAAGATTACACAATTTTTTTGTTGTTGTTGTTATATTTGTGGATTATAGGATTGTGGAATATTATATTATTATTAAAGGAAACACATTATTTTTGTGAAGTTGCAATTTCAGAACAAAGTTCTGTGAATTATTAAACAATTTTTATTAGGCAATTAGGAAAGACATACAGAAAAAATCAAATTAACGAAAAAATATTTTTAGTGTCACCGGGACTCGAACCACGGACCTCCAATTCTATCCGGGAATGGCGTGTTATCCAATTTCGAAACTGGATAACTCGGCATTCACTAATAATTGTTTAATTATATTACAGAATACATTGTTTTTTTCGTTTATAATGCCGATAGAAATTGATGATACCATCATAATTAAAAAAATTGATTTTATACATATTGTTACAATAATGTATATAATTATTTTTTGACAGAATATCGGTATGGTATGGTCCTGGGTAAGGTTCTAGCGCACGCGTCCTGTTTTGCTGTCAAATCGAACGTTATTATCGTGAGTTTATCTCCAGATAATCTGACGTGCACATGAGATAAAGACGTGTACACATGTTACAACGAAGTATGATATCACAACACAATTCATAAAATGATTCATTTCAATGTCAACTCCTTTTCACCATTTACTTTCTATATTCATGTGACGAGAGAACTCGCTATGCAGCCTGTTTGTTCGGTGTATTGAACCTTCGAAAAAACTCAACACGACAAAACTTTAACATTCAGGAACAAGTAGTATCATTATCATTGCACTGACGTGGTGAACCCATTTGTTAGTCGACTCCCTCCTCAAATCAGAAAGTTTCCATAGTGTATAAAGCCTGCACACCATCCTCCTCATGTCACAAGCAGTTTTCTTCTTCGAAAAGGCTCACCACAAGACAATCATGAATTCTCTGGTTAGTTTTGTATAACAAATATATGTGATACACTCATAAATATATTTTAAAAAACATAAGATAATAAATGAACCATTTTTAAAATTGATTTATTTTTCAGTTCTTCGCAACTTTCCTGTGCCTGGGAGCTCTGGCCTCCGCCCACTATGGTGGACACGAGGATGGCAGCTGGAAGGGAGAGGGTCTGGCCGAGAGCCAGGACCATGGACAGTATGACCATGGATACGGAACTGGAGAATATGCTGCTGCCCCCGTCCACTATGCCGGAATCTACGCCCATGGAGCCGCCCCCATCGGAGCTGATGGTCGTGTTGTAGATACCCCCGAAGTCGCCCACGCCAAGGCCGCCCACTTCGCTGCCGTAGCTGGTGCCGGACATGGTGCCCATGGAGCTTATGCTCCTCTCGCCAACGCCGGGGCCCCCGCCTACTACGCTGGACATGAGGATGGAAGCTATAAGGGAGAGGGTTTAGCCGAAAGCCAAGATAATGGACAGTACAACCATCATGGTGCATCCGCATCAGCTCCCGCCTACTATGCTGGATCTTATGCTCATGGAGCCGCCCCCATTGGAGCTGACGGTCGTGTTGTAGACACCCCCGAAGTTGCCCACGCCAAGGCCGCCCACTTTGCTGCTGTCGCTGGTGCCGGACATGGCGCTCATGGAGCCTATGCTTCTCTCGCCTACGCTGTGGCCCCCGCTTACTATGCTGCACATGAAGATGGAAGCTACAAGGGAGAGGGTTTGGCCGAAAGCCAAGACAATGGTCAGTACAACTACGCTGGTGCGTACGTTGCTGCCCCTGCCTACTACGCTGGACACGAGGACGGAAGCTACAAGGGAGAGGGTTTGGCCGAAAGCCAAGATAATGGTCAGTACAAACACGCTGGTGCTTACGCCGCTGCTCCCGCCCACTATGCCGGAGTCTACGCTCATGGAGCCGCTCCCCTGGGACATGATTGACGTGTGGTGGACACCCCCGAGGTCGCCCACGCCAAGGCCGCCCACCACGCCGCTCTTGCCGCCGCTGCTCATGGTGCTCACCATTACGGATATGCTCATTAAGCATGGTAGTACGCCTGACTGAGTTGAGATGATCCTATTTATGTTATTGTAGTTGTACATATTTAAATCGCAATAAAAAATAATATTTTTAATTTCTGCTGTTATCATTTATGTTTTTGTGTTTCCACTTATGCTAAAATTATAATCAACCTGTTTCCATACCGTTATAGAGTATTATTATCCCTTTATTATCATAAATATTTTAAATGAGTATTCATTGCCTTTTTTACTTTAATAGCTTTAAAATATTAATTCCAATAAATTTATATTAATATTGAGCGGAAAAACGGCTAAATATTAATATTATACTATTTATTTATTTATTAATCAACGCCCTAGTGTGTTTTTACGGTACATAAAATACGTTTTAAAGTAAATAATTAAAAAATAAATAATAGAAATAATATATATTTAAGAGAAATGAACAATATATATTAACAATTATTATAATTATAAACTTTTACCAAATTATTAATGAAGTAAAATAAAGATTAAGTAAAATAAGAGATTAAGAGTAAAATAATAATTAAACTAATAAACACCAGATAAATAAGATAAGAAGATAAAATAAACCAAAAGAAATAATTTAAAATTTAATTTTTTTTTGTTCATTTAACTGTAATTCGTTCTACTGGGCTAGTTTAAGTAATTCTTTGATTCGGATACGCTCGTTCAACGAAAAATGTCTCCGAATTTCTAGAATTTGTTTCCAAGGCGATGTATGCGTGTTAACGGCGATTTTCATGCATAGTTATTTCTATGGGTCCCTAAAAAGAACACTTCGTGAAGTCTCGTTTGTCTTAGGTATATTATCGAGGCAGTCCTATATACTTTTAATAATTTTAAATAGGAATAGTATGTTGCTGACGTCTCTTCTGTATGAAAATTTCTTCAAATGAAGTACTTTCATTAAATGATCACAATTTGTGCTTTCTATTAGAATACAAATTTTAAATTTCTCTATCTATAACAATTCTAAATTTCAAGAACTTGTGTTGTACTCTTTCTATTTCCCTAGAGTGTGTGTCCATAGTAAGGAGACCACAAAGTTGGTTTATTCAAACAACATTTGATAATCCATGTCCCATCCAAAACGACCTTCTTCCAAATCATTCTTCATTTAATTAACAAGTGAAAACGTGTATGTATATTCACTAATTAATATAAATTTTAAAAAAAGTCTCGACAGGGACGAAACTATTTTTTTTTAAATAGAGATGCTAACAAGGAATACGTGTCACATCAATATTCTTACTATTTTAAAACTAAGCTAAACGCTTGTGCTATGAAAATAGGACTAATAGCTGGTCTGGAGTGAGGTTCGAATCCGCGATCTTTGGATCACGAGGCGAGAGTCCTTACCACGAGACCATGATGCTACTGTTGAAAATGTTCTCAGGTTTTCACGGCCGTTCAGAATCTTCTGTGTATAGTTTTCTGGGATATTCTGCCGTGTTATGTGACCTCTCTGGCCGACGTTTTGGATCCCATTGCAAGGTCCATCATCACGGCTAATGTATGGAAGTGTCCAAGCCGTGTATGGTAGTCTTTGTAGGATGGACCAGGGCTTAACACTTAAATGAGAAGGCTTAAGTAATCACTCTGTGGTCAGAATCCAGTAATTGTATTCCCAAAACCTACACTTAAAAATACTTTCATATTATCATTTTATTCTGACGTTTTAGTATTTAACTTGGCTTACAGTAAGGAATAAAAGATTGAGCTAGTGGTGCGAGAGCAAAGAAGTGGTTACAGTTTTTATCACAGATTTACAAAGTATACATAGCATTTATTATATATGACCATTAATTTAAGATGGACACGAGTACTGCGAGCATAGTTGATGTTTGTTTTTTTCTAATTCCTTAAAGTCTACAATAAATAATTTGAGTGTTCTACATGCGGCTGGATTGCCTATTCTACTTCTTCAATACTAATCGCTTTGACTATTTACAAACTGAAAATATTATTATAAATATCATGAGTGATTTATATAAATACAAGAATCATTTTAACACATAACCATTTTTCTACCGAACCTACCAGCATTGAAATCTAGTCATAAAGAGTTTCGTAAAATGTGCGTTGAAATCTAGCAGAAACGCGTTAACCTCGAGCAAGAAAAAATTAAAAAAAAAATTAAAATTTATACAACACGAGTAACTTTTTCTTGGATGTGTTTAAGACATTTATTAAATAAAACAATTGTAATGGATTCATTTCTTTCAGCTGTTTTCTTTTCTGAAAATATCACTTCTCAGTTAAATAAAAGAATATAGATATAAAATAATATATAGGGGCAAGTTGTGGTCCTCTGGATAGTGGTGTTTTATGTTAATGGCCATTAATATTTTTACATTTCAAACACATTTTAAATACATTTCAAACACAAACCTGATCTGACCTGACACCCAGAGTCTTGTCTTAAAGTGTAAACAATGATTTTTGATTATTTATTTTTCACCGCGAAAGTAAATATGTTTCTTTAATATTGAGTTATTTTTTACCATGTTTATATTAGATTCACCTGTTTGTCTGTCTGGACGGAATCTTAATATCGATATTTCACCCGCTTTCCTATGTCCAATCGAGCTGAAATTTTGCACACATGCAATTAATCCATCATAATACACGCAGAAATAAAAATTATATTCAAGTCCCAAAGGCGCAAACCACTTATGGACAAAGAAACTTTCAACACATAGGCCCGAAACTGCACAATACAATGCTGGAAAGGGTAGTACATTTGAATAATCCGAAAAATTTAAAAACATTTATTAAAATTTGGGTTAGAGAGATGGGTGGACCATTTATTGGGAAACTCATCCAAACAAATTAAGAACTTAAATTTCATACAGGTAACATATTGTATTAGGGTATGTTTAGCTGTGGCTGAGTGTAGACGAAGATTAATATTTTTTTAACCCATTTGTATATAATATACGTTTTTTAACCTATTTTGTATAAAATGTACTAGAATCTAAGTAAGTTATAATTGTAAATTTTGCCTGTTTCTACACAGAACTTTCTAGTAGACATGCATAGTAAAATTAAACCTTAACAAATGTATATTAATTAAGTAAAGCAATGAAATAAATGAAAAAATGAAAATGAAAAAATAAATTAATCAAAGTTTCACATGTGAAATTATTTAATGAGCTCCCTTAAAAATGGCGCTAGTTACCTACTAAGGTAATTTTGTGCGCTGAGTAATATTTAGATTAAAAAGCAGAAAATTATATTGCAGGAAAAAATATATTTTTTAAAAATTACGCTTATATTTAAACGTACTTAAAAGTGATAATTTTTTTGCCTCATTTCCCTTAAAAAAAAGCATAAGCAAAAAAGTGAAGGCTTTTCCTCCATCAACAACATAATTCTGTGATCTATATCAATATCGTAAGCGCCCACCTTTTATTTGGAGAGTGTGGCCAAAAATATTTGGCGGAAAGTTTTTGTTGAAAAATTTCATAGGATTTGTTATTATTTAATTAAACAAAGAAGTGTTTTAATCATAAAGCTATGAAATCAAAAGTCTATTTGCTTACTTTACTTAAAAAAAGTTAAAAAATACAAAAAAGTAGTGATTCATGTTCGTCTGGACTCTTGATTACGTGTGTCTTTGGACGCGTTCAGAGGCACAATCCACTGTCTTTTTTGGAAAAGATTACTAAATCATTATCCTATTTATATCTTAGTATTACACAGTAAATTTGGAAGGACAGGAGAACACTTAGCTGTTCATGATATCTTCAAAGACGCCGTCGGAGATGTCTTAGCTTTTACGATTCGGGTAGATATTACATACATATTTTATATTTATGCAGCAATAGTGTGTTGTCGATTTAAGAAAAAAACAGTAGATTTTTTACTAGATTTTGTTATTTTTAAAATTTACCAAAATTTCTTATTTGCAGATATATGAGTATCAGGAAAGCTTGGAAAAGCACAACATCTCTAAGTATAGGCAAATCTTCCGGTTACTTGGAAATTTAGTGGAATAAATCACTGAAGAAAAATTTTCTGAAACAGAAAAACTTATAAAATTCTGATGATTCTAAGAGTATAGATGAGCTTTTCTAAATGTACCACAAAGTTTAATTAAATCAAATTCTATTTTATTAATGCATGCACTGTTCTTCTGGACAGTGTTGAGGTTTGTTACAAAAGTGTTTATTGAGGCTTCAAATTATACAAATTAACAATGAAAATATGTATATATTCAAGAACACATTCATATTTGTGAAGTTGCAATTTTTCAGAACAAAGTTCTGTGAAGTTTTTTAATATTTTCATATTTTCTAATATTTTTTCGTGAATTAGATTTTTCTGTTCTGTCTTTCTAATTGATTAATTAATTTGGTTTTAAAATAAATATGTATAGTTTACGGGGAAAAAATAGAGACATTGAAAACTGGGAAATTTCTAGAGGTACACAACTTGCTCCTGCAGGTACTAGAATTCATATCTCTGAAAATGTCATAATACAAAGCTAGAACATAGATAAATATAATATCAAAATATAATGTTGTGAATATGTTTGGACATAATTAAATTTTGTGAAGACAAGATTCTGTCAATCTGAGTTTGTCAATGTTTATTTTATTATTCATCGATTTCCGTAAGTGTTATGGATTATGGAAGAGTATTCGAATCTTTTTATCTAATTTCAAAATTCTAATAATAATCAGTTCAATATTTTACTTTCTATAGGCCTTCATACAAAAAACTCAATAAGCGTTTCAAGATAATGACGTACAAGTTCAATTATTATATTATCATTATACCAAGACAATGACCTATGCATACAATAATGTCCACTCCCTCCTCAAACCAGAAGTGTTCCGACCAGTATAAAGCCTGCGCGCTGTCCTCCGTAATTCACAAGCAGTTTTCTTCTCCGAAAAGGCTCACCTCAAGACAATCATGAACTCTCTGGTCAGTTTAATATAATATATATATATTATTTTTTTCTAAAATAATATCGATTAAAAATTGGAGTGCGCTTTTGGAACAATTCAAATGATTCCAATCACAATAAAATTAATCAATAACTTGAGCAAAATAATCAAAAATTGTCAACGCGTGGATATTTAGAAACTCACTTATTGAAAATAATACTACTTCTATAGTGATACAACAAAATAAAAATAGATAGATATCCATGAAATATTTATACCCTTTATAAAAAATATAATTATTCTAAAATTTTGTTCTCTTTCTTAACAGTTCTTCGCAACTTTCCTGTGCCTGGGAGCTCTGGCCTCCGCCCACTATGGTGGACACGAGGACGGCAGCTGGAAGGGAGAAGGTCTGGCCGAGAGCCAGGACCATGGACAGTACGCTCATGGATACGGAGCTGGTGCATACGCTGCCGGCCCCGTCCACTATGCCGGAATCCACGCTCACGGAGCCGCCCCCATCGGAGCTGATGGACGTGTCGTAGATACCCCCGAGGTCGCCCACGCTAAGGCCGCCCACTTCGCCGCTGTCGCAGGTGCCGGACATGGTGCCCATGGAGCTTATGCCCCACTCGCCTACGCCGTAGCCCCCGCCCACTATGCTGGACACGAGGATGGAAGCTACAAGGGAGAAGGTCTGGCCGAAAGCCATGACAATGGACAGTACAACCATGTTGGCGCATACGCCGCCGCCCCTGCCTACTATGCTGGTCATGAAGATGGCAGCTATAAGGGAGAAGGTTTGGCCGAAAGCCAAGACAATGGTCAGTACAACC
>JADDOH010019709.1:0-16462 GCA_016648135.1 Agrypnia vestita | reverse complement strand
TTACGGTCGTTAGACATATTTAACTGTAATTTCGGATATTTTATACGCATCGTATGTATTACCGAGAAGCGAATCTCGACGTTTCGTTGGATACTTATCCAACGTCATCCACAAAAAAGTGCGTACAATTTACGCCCTAGAAATTAGCACCTAATCAGTCCGACCTCCACCTCCGCGGGTAAAGATCGTCCTCCTGATGACGTTGGATAAGTATCCAACGAAACGTCGAGATTCGCTTCTCGGTAATACATATAAAATATCCGAAATTACAGTTAAATTTGAAATTAATAATTTATTATAACGATATTTTTATGCTTAGAATATGCGGAAATATCGAACTTTTTCCGAACAAAGAATATTAATTGCCTACGCTGACCTCACGTTTTAATTTCCATCTCAAAGAGAAAGGCGTAATATACGAAACAGGGGTCGGGGAGAATTATCTGAAAATGGTTGTGGGGGGGGGGGGGTGAAGAGATGCAGAGAAAAAATACGTTGAGGGTAGACTCAGCCTGTTGCGGGGTGGCTGGCTCCATTCTGTCATCCGAAGCGATCGCGGAGCGGCTCGTGTTACGCTCTGATGCATCAGATTTTCAAGAACGATTCTAATGTTTTTACGAATTTAAAAAAAAATACCATCGCGCGCAATACCCACACGTTCATTTGCGAGACATTATAATGTTAAAATAAATACTTAGAATATGTAATATTAAGTTCATTTGGTTTGACTGATTATTGTCTCCGTAAAACAACCTGTTAAAAAAGTAACCCATAAAAACCAAGTTTTTACTACACTCCCTTTCTTTGTAAAATATAACAATAATTAAAGACAAATTAAAACATATAACATAACACTAAACGAAAAACCAAATTTTCCTGTCATCTGTGAACCAAGTTTAATAAATTTTCGAAATTCGTAGTGATGTACCAAATTTTCCTGTCATCTGTGAACCTTGTTTAATAAATTTTCGAAATTCGTAGTGATGTACCTACCTATTATACCGAAGGAGTAATTCAAATTTAGAAAATATTCCGCGACGTTATCGGGCCGCCGCGGCGCGCCGTTGATAATCAAACTTTTCTAATGATTCCAATTTGAAAAAAACCAATAAAATTTCTAAAAATCCAAAATTATACTGTAATTATTAATTTTTTTTAACGAAAATTTGATAGATCTTCTTGATCGTCGCCACGAGTCTGCTTACCAAGTTTCAGCTAGATTGGATCACGGAAAAGGGTCAAAAATCGATACAAAGTTTTTGTTGACGACAAGCAAGCAGACGCCACGAGTTATAATATAAAGGGAGTAAAAATGACGCACTAGTAGCATCTTTATAGCGATAGTGAAGGACATTGTTGCGTAGAGAGTTATATAATTTTTTTGCTTTTTATACACTATTATTCTTTTATGCCTCATAATTATTTGCGCCATACAGTAAAAATCACGAGAGAAAAATTAACACACTAGGTTGAAAAATTATAAGTCACTCTCCGTATAGCCCCGATCTAGCGTCATCTGATTACACTTAATTAGATCAGAATTTTTTACACTGAGGTAAATTTAATAGCGTTAGTCAAATAAAAAAGTAAATTTAATGTTTATACAGAGGCAGAATGGTATATTCTGATATAGGTACATAGTAATTGTATATATAATCAGATATACATCTTATTTAAATTTTTTCCGAAATATGTATCTACGCTGAAAGTCATGCTTCACTGTACTCACTGCACGCCCTTGTTATGATGATGTGGTATTTGGGTATTTATGGAGCTTACGACCTATCATAGGACTTTCTTAAGTGATCACTTTACACAATGTGACGTTGACCAACACATCTATCAAATTTGTATATATGTTATTTATATATCACTTTTCGTGTTTCATTTTGACTTTCGCTAACACCATGTAAGCCATGAATAGCTTCGTCTCTGTGAGTCAACTATAATCTATGTTGACCCATGACATATATTATATTACATACCTTGATTAATGACGTTCGGTCTGGGGACAAAAATTCAGAAATTGTGTTCATGAAAAAATTTATGAATATAAAAACTGGTATAAAAAGGAATTTAAAATTGTAATATTTTTGTGTATCACATACAAACAAAAAAAATATTGCTTCATACTCTAGTCAAAAATAGATATCTCATTACCAGCGGCGACATCTGTATACTGGTTCCCTGGGATGACAAATTTCAACTATAGATGGCGTTAGCGTAACTCAAAGTGAAACATGTAACGTGATATTTACAACTTCCAAAAATTTTATAAATGTGGTAGTGAATCGTGGGTGGAATCGTGAACGTTACATTGTATAAAGTGATTACTTAAGCCAGCCATATGATAAATCGTAAGCTTTGTAAACACCAAAAGATCATATAACCTACTTTTTCATATAAAAAATAGCTTTGTCTCTGTGAGATATATGTAATTTATCTTGATTTTTGGGTACACCTAATATAATAGAGTCACGGAAGTTGAAGCATTTATATCAAACTCGGGAAGGTGACAAATTGTTCGGTTGTTTGTAGTTAACAACTAGATTAATAAATGTGTATCATAAATTTAGAGAGAGTTATTAATATTTATGGTGACTAGTTTGAGAGTTTCGTGAAACGCGTGTTGTATATTTTATATGCGTGGTAGGCACGTTGGTTTTATCTCTAGCAAAGTTATAATCTCCCGAAAGTGGCGCAAACCAAAATGTAATACATCGCATATTCTTAGAGGTAATGTAATTAATTAGTTTTTGACAGGTCATAGACCTGATACAAATAGGACGTGAATATAAAAGACGTATATTGTTAAATTTATACATATTATAGATGTCTCATAGAGACGAACCTATTTTTTTATATGGGAAGGTATGAAGATATGAAAATCTTTTGGATGTTTACAGAGCTTACAACCTATTATATGGCTGACTTAAGTGATCACTTTATACAGTGTAACATTCACCAATTCCACCCATGCTGATTTCAATAGGATCGCCGAAATGTTACAATAAACAATTTTCACGGTTCGCCTTTCTCTAGCCCGCTATCAGAACATGGTATCTATTTTATACATAAATTGCAGAGTTCGCGAAGCAACGAGAATATTCTAGTAGTTTCTCCATATTTCTAGTGTCTATCAGAATGGTCCAGTTGATTCTAGATTCATGTGGACTATTCAATGTGCAGTTATCATTGTTTTAGACTCGTGAGAGTATCAATACATATTTTCCAACAAATCACAAGTATCACATAGTTACCCAATTTTTTTAAATACATTTCCATCTATATGATTGTATGTTGTTCACATAACGAGTTAGTGAGTACTATATTTGTAAATTTTCAGGATTGAGATTCATGTATATATTTTTTTTTAAAAAACTTTTTGTTCTGTCTCCGATTACATCCTGCCATATATCGCAAAATGACATATTTTTATATACAAAGGGAAAAGCTAGCATACATACGTTACCCATCCGTATTCTGTTGTCCGTGGTAAAAAAAATGCTTGTTTGAAAACAAAAAAAACCTTTTCATTGTGTTTGCGGTGATCCTGTCATGACATGGCGAACATAAAAATGTGCTGCTCAAATTGTTGTGGTTCATATAAAGCTGGGAGTGGTTCGGATTCGGTTTTCGCCTCGGTACGGATCCCCGATTTACTGCTGTTGACGGATATACAATATCATGTTTTCGTTTGGGACCCCAGGCAGTCAAGTCACAAGGCTGAGAGCTGAAATCGAAAAAAAAGTCTGTGAAAACCTCGGAATCGTAACTTATTTCTATTGAGGTTGTCAATTCTACAAAATAACGGTATATTTTTCGCAGAATTATGTAACAGTACCAGGGAACACATTTTTAAAAATAAATTCCACTAAATTTTCCAAATACACTAAAAAAGTAGATATAAATGAGTAGCTTGTATGTCTAGTGTTTAACCACTGATGCAGTGGTCGGTGGTTCGAGCCCCATTCCAGGAGACCAGCAATCAAAGGGACGCATCCCACTTACTATTACTCCGTTTCATCACGAGGGCACGAGAGGGAATGGAGCGCCACACCCTTCTGTCCGGACACAGAACTCTCGCTTCTTCTACATTCATACATCGTCGCATGCATGCTCATCGATTGTTGAGGATCCCTGCAGGACTATCTTCTAGTATCTGATTAATCTGTTGATGCCAAGTCTTTCGCGACCGCCCTCTATTTCTGGTGCCGTCAATACTTGCATTGTACATCTCCCTTTCCATTCTCTCCTCATTCATTTGCTAAACATAACTAAGCCACCTAAGCGACCCTTTTTTCATTCTATTCACCCTGCCAATATCAGCTCTACATTTTTTCCTTATTTGTTAATTCTTTACTCATTTACTTTGTGTACTGCTGGTCGGGCGGACTTCCGTTGCGCGTCCACAGATTTGACATTTGATCTTCGTTATTTTTACTTGTGCATTTTCATATACTCCCGGAGCTACTCTCCGGTGAGAAATAAACACACACAAATAACCACTCTTTCATTCAACGAACACCAAACCTTCCTTAAATATGATTGCATTTCAACCACCTTTCACCTGATTCACTGCACTATGTTACTCTCCTCTCGATATCTTTCTCAGTCTTCTCTATTCTATCGACCATACATCCCAAATACACAAAGATCGAGCACAATGTAAATATGGATTCTTATTAGAAATATCAAAAAAATTTAAGACATACAGAGCCCACACTTGTCCATTAATTTTTTCCGTTCAATTTTACTATTTACCCTAGCTTAATTATGAATGGTCGACATGAAAAATCGTAAAATTTTTAAAAATTAAAAAAAAATACTTTTTATTTTTTTATTTTTTTCTATTTTATTTTTTTTTATTTTGTACATTTAAAAGTTGCTAATGTTTTAGGCGATGAGCTTCTGAGCGACCGCTACCGCCAGGATTCCAAGATGAGCTTTGTGATCAAAGCTCTGTACACCATGGCCCATGGACTCCACGACATGGCCAGGGCGCTGTGCGGGACCGGCGGAGTCTGTGCAGCGCTGTACCCCTTCAACGGGACCCTCTTTAAGGTATAACCACTTTTAAACTAACTAACTAACCAGAACTAATACAACACCATATTCCTCCAACTTGGTACACCACTTTTGCTTCGGCAACACTCATACACTTCTTATATATGTTCTACGATTGTTGAGGCTTTTAACAGGACCATCCTCCAATACTTTCTTCTTTCGGACCCCTTCTATTCCTGTTGCCTTCAACACTCGCCCCATATATTTTTTAATAATCCTTTCCTTGATCATACGTTCTCCATGACCAAACCCTATCAGCACTCCTTTCTTTATTTATTAAGGGGGGGGTAAGGTTTTTAACTTTTTTTTTTGCATTTTATTTTTATTTTTTTAAATAAATGTATAACATCGCAAATATATTGTGTCAAAATTTCAAGTCAATCGGAGCAAAATTGACGAAATTATGAACATTTGAGCCATACTCAGACTGTTTTCTATACCTGCTCGGGCAGCTAAGAGACGCGCTCACCTGAGGAGACCGGACGTGCTATTGTATTGGAAGAGTTTTGCGTAGAAGGACAAAAAGATGCCGATGATGAAAGCTCTTTGATGTGTGAACATGGCATCGATGATTATGTGTAAGTATAAAATAAGTGTTGAGTTTTATTTTGAATTTTACAGTGTGCAAAACTTTAAAGCGTTTTCCCCACATCTCACGTTTTCAAAGTCGGTGTCCATCATAACTTCAAAACTACTGCACCGATCCTTTTGAAATTTTGAACACTATTTCTGTACATAATTTGCGAGGTAACGCTGGAGACTTTTTTTCAAATTTGTTATTAATTTATATTTTTTAATAACAAATTAGTCGATATTTTTCTCAAAAAATCGCGTTTTTCCCTTCAAAGTTTTCCAAAAAATTGAAAAATTGAAATTTCAAAAAATCCTCCCAGCGTTACCTGGGAAAACTTATTGTCTAACGAATGAACCTTAATTTTTTGATTTCAGATTATCTAGCACCAAGTTATGATGGACACCGCAATTCTACTTTTTTCCGAGACGCGTCCGAATAATTGCTGCCATTGCCGTATTTTTTAATATTTCGTCTTGAAAATTTTACACAATATTCTTCAAACGTCATACATGTACCATTGGTTTTAATAAAGAGATTTTAACTGTGTCGTCACAAAAAATTCACAAAAACATGCCTTTTTTTGTACGAATTAACCTTACCCCCCCCCCCTTAATCCAAAAATAAAATATCATCCTTAGTTGACTGAAAATAAATCAATATTCTAACATAAAACCGGGTGTAGACAAACTGTTTATATTAATATCATTAATATATACGCTTTATAAAATAAAGAATAAATTATTAATAAAAAACATCACTTTGTATCACGGTACATAAGAACGAGAGATAATATATAGGGTATACCTAAAAGCAAAGGCAAAAAAATGGAGTGCAGTTATCGATGATTAATAATTTATATACGTATTGAATTTTAGATTTTTGAGAAAACATAGCCTATAAATTTATAGTAAACATGATTTTGGAAGGGATAGAAATATAAAATCTAGAATTCAGTACATTTTAAATTAGTAATCCTCGGTGACTGCATTCAAAACATTTATTTTTATTTTTTAGATATTGCTGTCTATGCTTTTATACCCCACATATAAGAAGTGATATACCGAAAACAAATATAACGACATGGATTCCTTCTACGTATGGCTGTTGAATTATATAATGGGCCTTATATAACGTAAAGGAAATGCAAGACTCTTCAATACAGAACAACTGAAAAGACTTGTGTTGGGGAGGAGATAGTTCATAAATCATAAGTCGTTCGTAAATCGATTAAAAGTTGTTAAAATTTTAAGAAATTAAATAGGTCAGAAATATTGAAAAAAGCCAACTTTCATGTCGCTTATCTCCTTAAATGTTGGCATTTCACACAATGTGCAGATAATATTTTCTGTTTAAAATTGAATCAAGAAGACTCCCCGAAGTTTTGCTACTAGCTACGAGACACCTGTATATGCCACGGCAAACTTTTTTTACGATTAAACTGTAATAATCACTCGTACATTGGTTTCTATTATCTCTTAGTTAGCTTAGTATATGCCACGGCAAACTTTTTTTACGATTAAACTGTAATAATCTCTCGTACATTGTTTCTATTATCTTTTAGTTAGCTTAGTATATGCCACGGCAAACTTTTTTTACGATTAAACTGTAATAATCTCTCGTACATTGTTTCTATTGTCTCTTAGTTAGCTTAGTATATGCCACGGCAAACTTTTTTTACGATTAAACTGTAATAATCTCTCGTACATTGTTTCTATTATCTTTTAGTTAGCTTAGTATATGCCACGGCAAACTTTTTTTACGATTAAACTGTAATAATCTCTCGTACATTGTTTCTATTGTCTCTTAGTTAGCTTAGTATATGCCACGGCAAACTTTTTTTACAATTAAGCTGTAATAATCTCTCGTACATTGTTTCTATTGTCTCCTCTTCGTTAGCTTAGTAGTTGTATTGAATATTAAGGTGGCGCACGAACGATTTTTTCCTGACTCGTGCAACAAATGCCTTCGCTACTCAGTCCCCTGACGACGTACCGTGATGAAATTAAAACATTAACAGAGAAATTTCTGACACTCTGGGGGCCCAGTCTTAATTTGTTCAGCCGTTCTTGACTTTTAAGGTAACAGACAGATAAACATTACTTTTTGTCTATGTTAATTATGTTATACGGAACAACGGAATACGACTTTTTTGAAAATTGAAAATCCAGTGATATATCACAGAGTCACTCACAGAAAACATAAAAGTCTTCACAGATATAAAAAACTAAACTAAAAAATCAGGAATAATCCAACCACAAGTTTTGTAGTAAAATTTTACATATTTTACGTTTTATATATTTGATAAAATATATATTTTTTAAATATTTTTCCGTTTTATTCCAAAAATTTTTTCAGTAAAACTTGCCGTTAACGAGATATTTACAAAAACCGTGTTTTATGATCTTTGACCCTACGTAAAAAATTTAGCACACCTCGATTCGATGGGATAGGTTTGGCCTTTTTTCGTCTTATTTGACTGGACTATCTAGAGGTCATATTCTGGTGGCCAGGAATATAAGTATAGTTAATATCCAAAAACTTAAAAAATCTTTTTAATGCAGTCACCGAGGATTACTAATTTAAAAATAAAAAGAATGTACTGAATTCTAGAATTTATGTATCTAATCATGTTTCCTGTAAATATAAAAACTATATTTCCTATAAAATCTCGAATTTAGTACACTCCAAATTAATAATCCTCAGTGACTACATTATTATTTTGGATATTAATGCCCTTGCTTTTATTCCCCATATATTAAGGTTTTTTACCCTTCGTTTATTCCCATTGAGGTTTTTCTGAGATAAATACAAAAAACCTGAGGGAAATTTCTTTGGAATCTATGAAAATAATGGAAATATGTTTTTAAAGTCAATTTCCACCTCAGTTTTCCTTTTATATATAAATAAATATTCAACATATAAATATTCTGTTTGTTTGCTGTGTTTGCTATCAAATAGCAAAAAATGCTTTTGATATTTACATAATTGGATATTGCTATATTTGCTGATGTTTCAGTCTAAAATCAACATCCACTCTCACTTTAGTACCTACCTACAAAGCGACCATTTTGTCAAATCATCCTTGGGGTTGATTGTTTGAAGTGGAAAATGCTGCCTTTGCTTTTTACACTAGAAGGATATTGCTGTCTTTGCTTTTATTTTATTATATTTTATTTTTCTTTTTTTTTTGATATCGTCGCCTTTGCTTTTATACCCCTCATATCATAAAATAGAACACATTTTTTTACTACCTTTTACTTTATATTAACTCGTGGCGACTGCTTGCTTGCTTGCCGGCTTGCCGTCGAAAAAACTTTGGATCGATTTTTAACCCTTTTCCCGTGATCCAATCGAGCTGAAACTTTGCAAGTAGACTCGTGGCGACGATAAAGTTGATCTATGAAATTTTCGTTAAAAATTAATAATAATTATAGTATAATTTTGGATTTTTCAAATTTTTAATAGTTTTTTCCAAATTGGAATCATTACAAAAGTTTGATTACTAGCAACGGCGGTCCGATAACGTCGCGGAATATTTTCTAAATTTGAATTACTCCGTCGGTATACATTATAGGTATTTCACTACGCAAAGCATGAAGTGTCTTATCAAAGCTCAAAGCATCTGACATTTTAGAAATATATTAAATTACTGTAAGTTTAGCGTTATGTTAAATGTTTTAATTCGTCTTTAATTGTTGTTATATTTTACAAAGAAAGGGAGTATAATGAAAACTTGGTTTTTATTATATACTCCCCTTTTTTCTATCTTCTATTGGATCTCATTTTTTTTACCTATCTTTGTCCGCAAAATAGCAATTTTGCAACACGTATTTAAAAATGGTGGTGCTGCGTCATTAATTGTATTGCCTTGCTCCGCAGAGCTACCTGATGAACGTCTCCTTCACCACGGCAGACGGGGAGCTGGTGGAGTTCGACAAGCACGGCGATCCTCCGGGCAGGTCGGTGGGTACTGTGTAGTGTTTTCTCTGTGCTCCCAATCCACCTTCGTCCTCTTCTGATCCTCTGCTGCAATATTCCCCCCCACCCATCCACTAGTACTATGTAAGATGCTCAAAAAACGGCTCTGTATCAAAAAAAATCCTAAAAAGTCTTCTTTACCGATTGCGCAATAGTACCTAACCTATAAATTATCTTCTGATTTTGATACATATAATTTATACAGGGTTATTTGGATAACATTAATAACCTCGCAGGAATACATTCCAGCCGTGATTATAAGTCGAAAATGTTCAAGATATTATGACCTAATATCTAATATAAGTTTGACTTATTTTTTGCAAAACGTAGGAATATCATAACAGTAACTTATATCGAATATGAAAAATTCATTCCCCTTAATACAAGTCAAATAAAATAATAAAAACCTTCGACTTCCAATTAGAAAACATTCCAATTGGAATTTTTCAAGGTTTTTATTATTTTATTTAACTTTTATTGAAAAGAATGAATTTTTCGTAACCGATATAAATTACTGTAATGATACTTCAACGTTTTGTATAAAAATATGTCAGAAATATTGAAAAAAAAATACAAACTTTGATGTCGCATATCTCCATAACTATTGATATTAGGTCATGATGGCTTGAACATTTTCGACTCATAATCAAGGCAGGAATATAGTCCTGCGAGGTTATTAATGTTTTCCAAATAACCCTGTATATATTAAAGAAAACACATTATTATTTTGAAGTTTCAATTTCAGACCAAAGTTCTGAGAATTATTAACAAGTTTATTAATGAACTAACTGTTCGTACCCAGTGTTGCACGGGTTAAGGATTAACTTGAAAATAAATTTTGTAGAAGGAAACAAAGGTTCGATTCGAATAGAAAATACATCAGGGGGAGGGTAAAGGTAAAAGAGGAGGGAGGAAATCTCACCTATGTTACCAGGGTGGTATTAAAGAACAATTTTCCAAATTTTGAGTCCGATCGGTCGATCCGGACAGATTTTCATCGAAAATGTATTAGGGGGAGGGGAAGGGGTAAAATAATAGGGGGGGAAATGTCGCCTAAGTTACCCGCTGAGTCCAAAGCATAAGTATGCAAAATTTGAATCGAATCGGACAAACGGTGTAGATTTGTATAGAAAACAGACAGACATACGATGAGTTTTATAGGTATTGATAGCTTCGTCTCTATGAGACTTCTATAATCTATCTTGAAATAATCATCATCCCTCTGTGGTTAAAATCCACTAACTCTGTTCTCAGAACATACAAATAAAAAAATAGATACTACCTTTAAATTTGAATAACTCTCGTCTCATTATTTCAAAATCCACGCCCTGAATAATGTTGATTGCATTAATCCTCGCATTTAATACAATAGTGGTATTGCAGCTCACAAAGGAGGTTTACGGTTTACGTGGTAGGTAGATCACAGTTAAGAGGATATTCGAGTATTACCTACGTAAGCAACAAAGGGATATGGGGAGGTCTTTGCATTGTTTATTTTTGATGACATGGGGGACGGGGGGGCCTGGGTGGTGATTACAACAGCAATATTTATTTAATTACTTTTTCTGATTTATCTGCAAAATTTGCAAACTATCTCTAGTCGAACATGCAGGACGTGTGGTCTTTATCGTGCCTCCGTCAAGTCAGTCAAGGAGATCCATAAAAAAATAAACACGCACACCGAAATGAGTGAGTAAGACCTATGAGAGTGGCTGCTCGTCGTGCTGTCATTAGCACGACGAATACCAAGATTTTGAATGGATCGAAGAGGACGATGTCGATATCCCGAAAGAACGCAAAAGTGAGGAAAGACACAACATCGAGCAGCAAACATCCAATTTCATCGAAGACTTAAGTCATGGATGTTTGCTGTTAAGGACGATTAATTTGAATTTACTACAATTTATATAAATTAACTTTGTTTGTAAACACCACTTATCTATTGAAAAAATTCAACATGTTTCGAAGCCAATGGCTTCTTCGTCAGGATAACAAAAATAAAATTTAAAAATCGAAGTGTAGATCAAAATATTAAAAAGGAAATTGATAATATAAAGTACCTACTTAACATGAAAATAAATTTAAAAGATGACTATTTGCAAAAAGGACCTGATTATTTATAACATTCAATTTACTATTTACACTCTTTCCTATTTCCAAAATTTCTAATTTATCAAATTGTGATTCTGTATAATTTGTATGTAAAATTTGTAAACCCTTATTTATATCAAAAGAATGATCCATAGCCAAAAGATGGTTAGCAAATTCGGAATAATTATTGCTATTTAAACACCTTAACTCTTACTTCAAAATTTCTACACGTTTTTCCTATATAAAAATAATCACAATCATTACAAATCAATTTATAAACACCCGATTTTTTTAAATTATCTTATTTATTGAATTTTTACAATAAATAAGTGGTGTTTTTCAAAGTTAATTTATATAAATTATAATTATGTCACCACAAAATAAATTTGCTATATTAACAATAAAGAAATCTGAATAGATTTAATAAAAACATATATAACCAATGTTTACGTAAGCATAGAAGGGGGGAGAAAGAGCTTTGCTTACTTTTGCTGACAAGGGGGAGGGGAGGGTTAAAAATGACCAAAATTCTGCTTACGTAATGCTTGAATGGCCCCTAATGACTGAATCTACACTTGTTATTTTAATGATTGTAATTTAAATGAAAAGTTATTTGAAGATGATTTGTTTTCTTTACATTGTAAATACTTCCAGGCAACTGCCAATTGACAAATGAATAAAGTGAAGTCGATTAAATAAGACAATCATTCATGGACCTCAGCTGTCTATCTGTCTCATCTTACACAGGTACATTATTCATAAAACGATTGTTTTGTGCCATAGTTATTGGCAACGCTCAATTAATGACGGAGAAATTCGAACGAATGAGAAATTTAACAATTAATTATCTTCACTTTGTGATTATTTACCCGACTTATTTATTTACAAGTAATTACGTTGAAGTTTTAACACATGTTAATAGATACTTTTATCCAACTTTATTTTTAATTTTAAATTAAATAATTCTCTAGTCGCCTGGCTTACTATCACAGAGAACATAAATATAATTTATAAAGATTTTTATACACGAGTATAAGTATGTAAGCAAGAAATCATTGCACATATGCAAATTTCCAATGAAATAATTGTGTGATTGTCAGACATTTTGCCACTTGACTAAATACGTAAAAGTATTGTTATCTAGAGATTTCATTTTTATTTTAAATGTATCAGCTGAGATTTGCGTGTCCAATTATTCAATTTATATGTATTACGTGTACATACATTATATACTAACAATTAAAATTGTCCCGTGACGTGGCTGTGGCAGGCAAATGAAAAACTAAAACAATTTAAACTTTTATTTATTGCGCAAAGTCACTGGACGTGAATTTAACTAGGGCGCTGTTCTTAAATTCATAGTCACTAAATGTTTCTAGAATATTTCACACATTTACTATCCAATTAGTAATTCGCACTGATTTTATCTTTAGTTACTTGTCCGTGGGACAATTTTTATTACGCTGTTTCTATCGCATCGATCACTTTCGAGAATATTACGCTTAATTTTCGCACTTAGGTCCGATATCTGTCGTTCGGTTTACACGCGATGGTCATCCTGCTTTTATCGCTGGTTATTTCCCGTTTCCAAGTCGCACTTTTAAAGCGTCAACAATGTCTGTTCCGCGCGACACTCGCTTCGCCTTTTTATACAAAACATGTTAGTTTCACAATACCTCAAGAACTTTCTTCACACTTCTCGACTTTTCCAGTGTTTGCGAGAAAGCTCCAGTCGATTCCAGATTGTTCCAGAGTGTTATGGATTTCGATAGTGCGTATTTCATCCCGATTCTATCATCTCGTTGCTATTATTACGTTCTGTATTATTATATACCTTCTGGTATCGAATTAAATACTTACTCTAGTTTCTATCTACCTGTCATATGTTCGGCATAAATTTGAAAATATGTGTAGGTATGTATACCTTGCGGTTATTACTATTTGTTTTTTTTTACGGTTATTAATTTTTTAATAAATTAAACATAAAAATTTACTTCTTTTAAACCACAAATTTTTGGTAACCCCAATCGGTTTTGGAACCTCGTTCCTTCTTCAGAGTAAACTACAAACTAAACATTACAAAATATGGGTAATTTTTACTCCCTTTCTTTTAACTCGTAGCGTCTGCGGTTTGTTTTCTGCCGGAAAAACTTTGGATTGATTTTTAACCCTTTTCCCGTGATCCAATCAAGCTGAAACTTTGCAGACAGACTCGTGGCGTCGATAAAAATGATCTAACAAAGTTTCGTTTAAAATATGTAATAATTATTGTATAGTTTTGGGTTTTTCGAAATTTTAATGGTTTTTTCAAATTGGAATCAATACAAATGAGTAATGACCCCGACGCGTGCAGTAGGCACGAAACCTGATTCAATGAAAAAGGGAGTATAATAAAAACTTGCTTTTTATGGGTTAGTTTTTTTATGTTAAAAAATGTTTTATTTCTTGTCATTATTGACGAGTTTTATACAGTTTATTATCATAAATATGTCTTTCTTTCGTTTATATTTTAAAATACCTACCTATCTGGAATGCATTAACTCACAATTAGTTAATTTCTAGGGTTGCCTCTTATTATTGACGGACAGTCGCTTTAATTAATCGTTTTCTGAGAAAGATTATTTTTTTCCCATTCTGATAATCGCAGTAGTTAGGTAGGTACCTGGCACCTACCTACCGAAACTCTTAAAATCCAAAGTAACCTATATCTACCTAAACATAAACCTTATGTTAAAATCGTAAAAGACTACCTACCAAGGTTTCTTTCTATCTTTGTGGGTAAGTTTAGAGTTTAGTGTAAATTTCCTTTGAAATACGAACGACTTTATCAAATGAATTCTTCTTAAAAATTCGAAAATTATATTTTTGTCATGGAGTTTACAACTTCTTAAACAGATAGGCATATAATGAAAAATTATACAAAATTTAGTTCACAAATAATCAACAGCTTTATAGATTACTACATATTAACTTTTTTATTGCACAAAAATACATATATCGATATATATATCTACATTCAACTACAACAATTTCGTATCATCATGATATAAATCCGTAGCAGCCAGCACATATACTAGCTGTTCGTACCCGGCGTTGCACGTGTTAAGGATTAAGTAAAAAATAAGTTTGTGAGGGAAAACAAAGGTTTCCCTGTTTTCTAATAAACAATGTTTCCAATTAATGTTAACATAAATTATTGTAACATAACTGTAATACTTAGATATATATGGTACCGCAGACTTTTTTGTAGATATTAATGTCCTCTATAAAACTGTTGTACATCACTTTACTCTATTGTCAATAATTTCCGCAGCGTACGCGATAAAAGTTTTTTTTGGTATTTTTTTCACACGTTGGGTTACATTATCGAAGTTTTCATACGGATCTCTAACATTTTTAAAAATATTCTATAGCCTATGTTCATCAGGGATAATGTAGGATTCTAAATGTGAAAGAATTTTTCATATCGGTCCAGTAGTTTCGGAGCATATTCAATGCAAACAAACAATCAAATCATTCCTCTTTATAATATTATTATAGATATCGTTATGTATTTATTTAGATAAGAGTTAATATCGTAACAATAACGACTTCATATCTTCATTACAACAACTTTATATCTAACTGTGAACTTATCTCACTTCACAAATATGCAAGGTCTCGTAGACAGTAGCAAAGACTTCACGGCAGTTTTTTTTTTAAATAGAGATGCAAATACGAAATTCGTGTGACATCAATATTTTTACTATTCTCAAACTAAGCTACACCCTTGTATTATGAAATAGGACTACCTACCTTGCTGGTGTCGTAGAATGGGGCTCGAACCACAAACCCCAGATCGCTAGGCGATTACACCAACAAACTACTCATTAGATTTTGAGCAGAAAATATTCTTTACACTTTGGTTGAAAAGTCAACAGTCACGGAGATAAGCGACATCAAAGTTTGATTTTTTTTTCAATATTTCATAACAAGTCAAGCTACAAGTCAAATAAAATTATTAAAACCTTAAAGAAATTTTAAAAATATTTTTGTAAGGTTTTTGTCATTTTATTCGACTTGTTTTAAAGCGAATGATTTTTAATATTCCATATATCACTGAAATAATAGTCTAACATTAAATTATAAAGAAAGTAAGTCAGAAATATTGAAAAAAAATCTAACTTATTTGCGTAACTGTCAACATTTCAAAAAGTGTAAAGATTTTTTTCTATTCAAAATTGAATGAAGAAGACTCCCTGAAGTTTTTGCTACTAACTGCGAGACATCTGTATATCCTGTATATCGATAACATAACACTCAAGAACAACCACTTAGTATCTTCATGATATGAAGACATATCTTAGGTGTAGGTACTTACATGTGATATTAGGTAAAGTGATATTGCATCATAGTCTATGTAGAAATAAAAAGACAACATGCAATTTCTGATTCTCAATGTTTTTTTTTTTTTATTATACAAGAATTTATAAATTCCTTATACTCCATATTCCCCTCACTCGACATATATCTCGTTAAAAATTGTAAAGGTAAAATAAATAAGTAACTGGACAGACATAATTTTTAGTTGTGTCTGATTTTTAGTGTTGCGGTAGCAATCACCAAAACAGAAATATTGTTAATGTATATTATAGATATCTCACAGAGACGAAACTGTATTTATTATGGGAAAGTAGGTATAGAAGTCATTTGGGTGTACATAGGACTTATGACCTATCTTTATGGTTGGCTTAAGTGATCACTTTACACAAT
>JADDOH010019708.1:0-14714 GCA_016648135.1 Agrypnia vestita | reverse complement strand
TCCCTACCCGCCAAGTTTTCTCCACAACCAGCCACAACCACCTACCGGTGGTTATGGTGGTGGATAGGCCTTGGTGTCACATCGAAAACATGCGAGTTTGGTGGGGGTGGCTGTGCCTGGGTGGGAGTGGGTGACGAAAATGTGCTTTCTAGCACATTTTTTTGTTATGGGAAGGCCGCAAATGCTTCAGATCGTTTCAAAATAGGCGCGCCGACTGTGACGGTGAGTCTAGAAGGTTCCGGAAAAACCCGCTCTAGAAAGTTCTGGAATGATAAGGTTGTAGAAAATTCCCTAAAGTTCTATAAGGTTCTAAACTGAGTGGCGGAATGTGTCGGTTGTGGTGTCTAGAAGGTTCCTGTACAATCGATAAATTTCTTGAAGGAGAATGTTCTAGAAGATTCTCGATAGTTCTATGACGATCCAAACAGTGTACTAAAAATCTACGCGTGCAAAAACAAACAAGATATCATTTTATCTTATTTTTTTTTTCCGTTGGAATTTTTCCTCTTCCAGTCGTTGACATAAACAATGTTTTACTTTGTCTTGCGAACGACGCAGCAAAATGGAATATTTCCGCGATATTAAAATCCAATCTTAGTACACCCCTCCCGTTCAGCCCCTCACAAAGCCTTCATTAGCAGAAGCTCGCCGTTCTACGTGCCCAAGAATCACATCACCGCATCGTCAGGACTTTCCACGGACCGAGGCACCAGTTTCGATACAAAGTGCGAATCAGTTTCCGTTTCCTCTTTTACTGCTCCCAGACGAGCCTCTGCATATTATTACTTCGTTACAAACCGAACGGCTGAATATTTAATGTAGGCGATCTTTCAAGGTATTTTTTGATGTAAAATTTTTCGAGGTATTTATTGTATTTGTGAGGAAAAATAAAATTAACAATGTAAAATATTTTTGAAGGAAAACAAAAATTTTGAAGGTTACACAATGTGAATGACCACACGTATAATTTTATTTAACTAAATAACTCACCATTAAACCGAAAGAATAAAGGATTAAAAATTTTCTGTAAGGGTATATTAAAAAATGGCATAATTTTCTGTAGATACTTCAGCGGAAAATCTGTTATAAAAACTAACTGCTACTTGGGTTATTATATTGTTACGAGATTGCGACTGTGGAAGCTAAATGTGTTGGAAATTAATAATAGATTTTTTAGTTATTTTAATAAATTTACAAGTCACTGGACACGAACTCAATCTAAATCACACTAAAATTTCATAATTCTCACTCAAAATTTTTCCACGCGAATCTCTGAACACTTCTCGAACGTCAATAGGTACTTTCTTTTATGGTCATATATTTGTCGCTTGTTCACACTCTGTATATTTTTAAACCATTATAAACGTTATTTTCGCCAAAATTAACTTTTTACTACATGCATATTGAGTTATTTTGTTACAAATACTGTTATCGATTAGAAAATACCTTTTCATCCGGTCCGATGTTCCGTGGGAAACCCGTTTGTACGACACGGGTGTAAACCGTGCAATCCGAGATGATGAATATGTTTTCATAATTATCAAATCAAACAAACCTAAACAAACCTTTCAAATTATCACCTGTCAATTATAACCAGCCCATTTGGAGACCCAGTGATTTTTAATTTATAATTATCGAGATAACAGTTACATTTGAACATTTACAGTTGGTTTCTTATAAAGAATTAGTAAAAAATAACTAAAAAATTTAAAAAATTAACACCTAACATTCCTTAACACTTCACCATTATTGGCTGTGTTTCTTTTAATGACTAAAAAAATCCTTCCATGCTCCGCCCATCTCCCCTTAACATACATGATAACATACAGTACTTAGTTTATTTAATTAGTTGATTAATTCCTCTTAGTATCAGATGTAGTAAGTAGATCAGTGGTAAAAATATACTATAAGTATATTCTAGGACTTAGCAAAGGCGCGAACCAGTGTTCCGTAATTTTTTATGGGTTACAGCTGGTGAATTTACTAAATGTTTAAGTATAGTTTAGTTATGGTGGGAGAGGGTTAAAGGAGTTGTGATCAGACATAATTTCTAACCACGCCCCCCCCTAAACCTATCCCAGCAAAACTAATCCATCTTTATTTGAACATTAATTTTAGTAAATTTATTGTCCTAAATGTTCCCAAAACATGTTGAATTTTTACTACAAAATTTAAGTTAAAAATATTTTTTTAATTATTATATTTTTAAATAATCAAGTTGCACCACTAAATGACTGTCATTTTCGGCAGTTTTCAGCGGTTAACGATTTTGTTTTTCTTAAAATTTTTACCTAATACTGTTTCCTGGTTCAAATAGAAGCCCTTATTTGAAATCTTTGAGACAATGCGTATCGAACCTGTATTTCTCGTTACAAACTGAACATTGTATCTCCGCGCCAGAGGGTAGATAAAGCAATATTGAAAACACATTTTCCGTCAGCTATAAAAGCCGCGATCCAATTTGATTTTGGCATTTTTTCAGAATTTTTTTCTCAGGGGTGTTTTTTAAAATAAAACGTGTTCGGCACCCGCTCCCGCGGGAGCGATTTTAATTAAAATGTTCAACAGTGCGGTTCCGTGTTGTGGTCTCTCCCGAGCCGAAATTTCGGTGTTATTTTGGAGATTTTAATCGTCATCGACCCTCCTCAGGGGCGGACCGGGCGGCTTAGCAACATGACGTCATTAAACACGGACAATACTTTCGGAAAATAAGGGTAGCTCTCCAAAACGAGATTATGATCCTAATGATGTGTTTTTTTGAAAAATATTTTTTTAAATATACGACATCTGGAAGGGTTGTATAAAATAACATTAATTGTCAGGAGGTAAAGAAAATATAAATACACCCAGTTATTTGAGCTAATTCGTCTGTTTTTCGTCATAGTATGTTACTCCATTTTTTGGAATCTAATTAGTTTACCGGTGTGAGTGGCTTTATAAATTTCGCTGCAAATAATTGGATATTAGCCGAATTTTGTTTTTGAGGGATTGTTTTTCAGTAAACTTCATTTATTTATTTATTTAACTAGCTGTAACCCGTCAAAAATGACGGTACTCTTACATGTCGGTTCCTAAGAAATAACTATTTATTTGTCCTAAAAAAATTGAAAATAAAAAAAAAATCGAAAAAAAAAAATTAAAAAAAAAATTTTCATAAAAAACAATCCAAAATAAAAATTTTGAAAAAACAATTTCAAATTTTTTTATGCAAAAATAAAATTTTCTACTGTCAACAGTTAAGGAGATAAGCGGCTTCAAAGTTTGCATTATTTTTTTCAATATTTCTACCTTTTGTCTTTTGAAAAAATTGGAGCACTATGAAAGTAACCTACCTGTATCAAATATTAAAAATTCATTCGCTTCAATAAAGGCAACTGGGAGATAAAATTTCTGCTTTTTAAAAAAAATATTTCTTACTTATTTTTTGGAAAACGTTGGACTATCATTACAATTACTTACATCGAATATGAAAAATTCTTTCCCTTCAATACAAGTCAAATAAAATAATAAAAACCTTTCAATTCCAATTGGAATTTTTGCAGAGTTTTATCATTTTATTTAACTTGTATGGAAAATAATGAATTTTTCGTAATCGATATTTTTTTATGGTTTTGAACATTTTCAACTCACAATCAATGCAGAAATATAGTCCTGCGAGGTTATTAATGTTTTTCAAATAACCCTTTATACTGAAACAGTTTGTATGCCCTTAATTCTAGTAAATGGGCATACACGTAGACTATACCCTTTAGCTAACATCCGCATGAGGAGATATAGAATGACCTAGTACACATACTGCCTTTTAAAAGCAATACATCCAGTTATTTCATTTAAGTGATGAAAATGAAAATTGCTTTGGTCATGGGAGGTCCACGGCCTTGCTCCATATTACCAAAACACAACCACTTGGGGCTACATCAAAGCCTTACTTGTGGTTACATGAACTTTGCTCCCTTTGCGCGTTTCCCAAGAGACTTAGATACCTAGTAGTATTTTAGCCGCTACAACCACCGAATATTCATTTATTTAAATACACATTAGCCAAGCCACTGAACTGCAAATAATTCGACAAAAATTATTATTAAAATTATAATTAAAATTATATATCAAATTATTATAAAAATTAAAAAATACAGGATATCTCGTAGATATTCAATTCAATTTATTTATTGATAATATGTATATTACAAACAAAATGTTTAAGGCATACATATTAGGAAGTATATATCAAAATAAAATAATAAATTAAAAATAACATAAAATCTGGTCAAAGGTGTAGGAGAATCCCGCTTCGGAAAACCCCCTCAGACACATGGAATATATCAATACCAAAAGCGATTTTGTTCAGCATAGCTGTGGCTCTTCCAACAGGCATAACCATCGGCAGGTTGGTCCTGTATATTGGAATGTGAAACAATCTATGCTGACGATGTCTAATGTAATTATCAGGAACATACAAACCAATGCTCTGCATAATTTCAGGATTATCGATCATACCGCGCAACAATCGATAAAAATGTGTAATCAAATACACATTCCTTCTAGTCTCTAGACTATTGTAGACAAGCATACCCTGGAGAAACTCGGTTGGGTAAAGCCAAGGATAATGCCCGTACTCTTTCATGTAGAGATATCTCAGAAACTTCTTTTGGACTTTCTCCACCATAAGATAAATACAAAATACCTTGGGGAGTCATCTTCATTTAACTTTTTAATAGACTTCTTTACATTTTGGTTGAAATATCAACAGTTAAGGAGATAAGCGTCATTAAAGTTTGCTTTTTTTAAATTTCTTTGCTATCTTTTGCAGAACGTTAAGACTATCATAAAAATAATTTACATCGTATATTTAAAATTCGTTTGCTATGAAACAAGTAAAATAAAATAATTTTAATGTTGCAAAAATATCTGGTTCGAATTTCTGACGGATTAAATAAAAAATTTTCACTTGTATCAAGGTGAATGATTTTCAATATTTTACTTTAAGGTATATGTTACTTCCATGATATTCTAACGTTTTAGAGAAGATAGATCAGAAATATTGAAAAAAATACGTATATAATATGTATGTGAATAGAGGTTGACCAACGTAAATTGGCGTACGGCGACTTTGAATCTAAAACCCGCCCCGCCCGCACCCGGCGGTAACCCCTCGCCGTGCCATTCAATTCAATCTCGTATTTGCGCGTGCGCTGTGACATCTTGATTTCCAATATACACCGAATTATTACGTCCAAAACAGTCCGGGGTTGTGCAAAAACAATTGCCAATGAAGTATTAAAGTTTTGCGAAGCTGAAAAAGCAAATAATGGACCAATATTAACGTTTGACAGGACTCTAGGTAGAGCGGCCATTACTGGTTTGTTTCTTTAGTGTTACCTGACCAAATTTCTATTATTATTTCATAAAATATATTTGTCAATGTATATTATGTATTGTGTAATAAATTTGCACCCTGGCAACTTTTGTTTCGCGACAGGGACGCCCTCCCTCGCACGCCAATTTATACTGGTGGCACTCAAGAATATCTTCTATTCAAAATTGAATTAAAAAGAATCCCAAGAAATTTTTGCTACTAGCTACTGTACAACCCGTTTATTTAATTGTACAATATACAGACTATAAATAAATAATCAGTGACTATGATAGATAGTCCTAGTACGACGTTAAAGTACAATGTAAAAAAAAAATCTGACAATTAGAAGCTTTATTATGTATGGGTGATAAATTATAAAATACTAAAATGTTATACGAGATAAATTATCGCACAAGTAAAGAGTGTGGATTAGAAAGTAAATGAAGTCCAACAAATTGATAAATATTTTTTTTTAACATTTTATGGAACATTAAACATTTTATAACTTCACTAGTGATTGTTCTTGGGTAATAGGCTTTGATTAAACAAAAAACGTAAGCCCACCTCTTGTATACTGATGCCCGCTGTCAACCAACCACGTGAAGGATAGCTACTAATACACTGATATACGTTCTGTGTATTATACGCAATCGTATCAGGGTATTAAAAAGAAATAATTAAACTTTTACTTTTACCTACATAGGAAAATTTTCCGTAATTATAAGATGTCTTTCATATTAATTTTTCAATACTTCTACTTTTTTCCCTAGGAGCAATATTAATAGAAAGACTATTTTTTTATACTAGGCTGGCAAGTATATTTACAAGTTTTATCGAAAATTTTCCAAAAGTTTTATTTTGCCTTACTGATTATAGAAGAAATGGATTGTTTGTGTTAGATCTAGACTATTGAAATAATAATTAACAAATTTGAAAAGTCATAGAGATCATGTCTTTTATCTAATTAGAGACAATAGAAAACCATTATTTTTACACTATTGGTATCTGTAATTTAAAAAAATTTATAAATTTTAAAAATTTGCGCTGGTCTCGTTCAAGAAGTGGATAGAGTATAGTGGGGGACCATACAGAAGATAAAATTTTGGATGAATTCTAAAAAAAGGCGTATACAGTATTTTTATGGAGTTACGGAGTTGAATTTGAATCTTTTGAAACTTTCAAAATAGATTGTATTTTTGTCTAAATGTGCCAAAAATATATTTATTTATTTATTTATTTATTTACGGGAAACTAACACTATTACTTAAATATACAAAAAAATGAAAAGTTTGAGTTAAGAACAAGCCAAGAGAGTCAAAGAAATAAAGGTAGAAGGAGAATCAGGAATAGAGAGGAATGGAAAGGTCTAAGTTGTTAAAAATAGGAAAATACAAGAAGAAATAAAAGTTAAAAAATATAACATAAAGGCATGTGAGTAATATATCTACATATACACACATATACGAGGTCTAGACAATAGAAAGAAGCTGCATTAAAAAAATATTGAATATCCAAGAGTTTTGAAATCTTAGATTGACGAATTTCAGAATTTCGGTATCGTTCAGAGAGGAAAAGTGCATTGGCAGTGGTTTATATGGGTTGATCGTCGCACATTAATAAATGCCTCCCCGGCTACATGATTCGTCTTCACAGTCGATCTGAGCCGAGCGCCTTCGGAAGTGTTCGTAAATCATATCGTGCTGGCGAATCGCCAACCCTTGATTGGATTAAACCTAGGGTCACGTGATCCGGACTGCGCGGAGTGATTGGATATGCTTTTATTCCGATGCAGAAGTGGAAAATAATTGGATTTCGATTATTGATTCGAGCCTTTATGAAATTAACCCTTTGATATCGATATTAATCAATTTGTAATAACTGCGTTAATTTTTTTATCGCAATTGAAATATTATGGAGTTTGTGTACGACAGAATATAAAACATGCACAGAGGTGAACTAAACTAGTTCTTTAGGAAAATTGAAATAACTCACAGCGGAAGAATGTCCCCCCTCACGACTGTCTAAGACATATTTATACTGTAGCTAATGGGTTACACTACTCTAAGAGCCTGAAATTTAGTTTATTAATTAATTAAAAAAACTAACCCATAAAAACCAAGTTTTTATTTTACTCCCTTTCTTTGTAAATTAAGTTTACCATCATGTAATTAAATAATTGATTGACTGAAAATGAAACATGTCTAGACAAATATCTATGTCAAAAATCTCTAAAAATATCTCTTTATTCTTTGATTTCTTCCCAAAAAACCAGTGTGCTGTCATCTGTGAAACAATTGTCATAAATTTTCGAAATTCGTAGTGAAGTAGCTATTATACCTACCGACGGAGTAATTCAAATTTTAAATATTCCGTGACGTTATCGGGCCGCCGGCGCCGTTGGTAGTAATCAAACTTTTGTTATGATTCCAATATGAAAAAACCATTAAAATTTCTAAAAATCCAAAATTATACTAAAATTATTATTATTTTTTAACGAAAATTTGTCGCCACGAGTCTGCTTGCAAAGTTTCAGCTCGATCGTATCACGGGAAAAGGGTTAAAAATCGATCCAAAGTTTTTTCGGCAAGAAAACAAGCAAGCAGACGCCACGAGTTAAAAGAAAGGAAGTAAAAATACTGTTTTTTTTTTATTCTGTAGTTTTTTCAAACCTTATTGCATAGTTGAAACTTTTTCACTTGATTAATTGAAAATTACAGGTAGGTGTTACTATTTTTAAATAAAAACCAAAAAAGCGAAAATTTTCCTGATTTCAGCCATTTAAAAGACTTAACGTATTAAAAACAAAATTTTCTTAAATACTTTAGGCCATATCAAATGTCTAGTATCTGCACCAAGACCCCTTATATGTGTCTGGAAACAATTTTGTTGAAAAGTTTAGCCACAACCCATTCCCCAACAGGGGTTCATGAAGTGAAGCTCTTTACGCAGATTGGTTTAGTCTAAGGAAAATCAATTTATCAAAAGAAGAATCACTTAATGACGAAGCGGTGGGGATGACATGCAAAAATACAATAAACATTAGTTCCTACTTGTTCCGCCAGAGCGCTTCCCGCCATTATCCAAATATGTTTTCCCGCCCATTCACTAATGGTCGTTTGATGCACGCCAAAATATTTTAAAGACACACAACAGTGACCATGAAAATAAATACCACGGCCCATTTCCACTGTGTGAACTAGCGATGTTCCGAATATTCGTATTTAAATAAAAAAGTAACCCATAAAAATCAAGTTTTTATTATACTCCCTTTCTTTGTAAAATATAACAACAATTAAAGACGAATTAAAACATATAACGTAACACTAAACGTACAGTAATTTAATATATTTCTAAAATGTCAGATTTTTTGAGCTTTGATAAGACACTTCATGCCTTAAAGATTAAATTATAAAAACATTTGTCAGTCAATTTAGACTTTCGAGATTCGTAGTGATGTACCTATTATGCATACCGACGGAGTAATTCAAATTTAGAAAATATTCCGCGACCAATAAAAAACCCGAAAAACCAATAAAATTTCGAAAAATCCAAAATTATACTATAATCATTAATTTTTCTAACTAAAATTTGATAGATCTTCTTGATCGTCGCCACGAGTCTACTTGCCAAGTTTCAGCTCGATTAAATCACGGGAAAAGGGTCGAAAATCGATCCAAAGTTTTTGTTGACGGCAAGCAAGCAGACGCCACGAGTTAGTATAAAGGGAGTAAATATACGTTAAAATATTAGAAATCCGAATTTTCATAGAAATAAGTAGCGGAAATTTTTTGGTCCATGTAACTTATATCAAATATTTCATTCGCTTTTTTATTACATGTCAAATACAAATTGTGTCGTCCACGCATCTCCAAAATATAAAGACATATACCAACGTTAATTTCTTGGTAGAAGATGTCTTGTTCTACCGCTAGTGCTACAATGTTTGACTTGTTTTGTCGCGCGTAAGTACTCACTCGGATGGCTGTCGCTTATTCACACTGCTGGCCACACTGAGTCGCCGCCGCACAATAACTAACTGCGCATTGTCCCCGTATTTATAGAGACCCGTAATCATGTCGCTTTCTCGATGTTTCCGGAACACAGTAGATCATTCTAGAGACTAGCGAGTTACCATTGTTTTAGACTCACATGACAATAATACAATATTTTTTAATGTTCATATATTTGAGTATACTTCTTTGTTAAATATGTATAATGGACATACAAAATTTGTGTAAATAAAAACAATCGATTCCAATTCAAATGTGTATCTACATATCTATCATTTCTATTAACATAATTTTTTATTCAAATATATGGGGTTTAAAAGCAAAGGCAGCAATATCAAAAAAAAAATGCAGTCATCATGGATTACTTAATTATAAATGACTGAATTCAAGATTTTATGGAAAACATAATATATCAATTTTTAGGAAACATGATTTCAGAAGGGATAGATACATAAAATTTAGAATTCAGTACATTTTAAATTAGTAATCCTCGGTGGCTGCATTTAAAACATATTATTAATTTTTTAGATATTGCTGCCTTTGCCTTTATACCCCAAATATGACTCATTTACTTTCTGTTAAATCCTGGCCTTATGGGTATGATTGAAATAATACTTCTTCAGGTCTCAAAAAATCACTCCCTTTATTTGTCTAAAGCAACGTAATAGCAACAATAGCGACCTTGGAAATCTGACATGTGTCATTCTGTTTACACCCTCTTTATCTCTCGTCTGAGTCGAGGATGTCGACACTATTAACCCCATTCGTTGGTTAGGTTAGGTTAGGTAAGATGACATCAACAAAGAATCAGTTACCGACTGAATGAGGACATCCTGTAACGACCAATTAAAAAAAATAAAAATAAGTTAATGCGAAATTTCTAACGACATTACACTTTCGTAAAAATATAAAATTACCATAAAATAGATTTTGTTCTGTCTATTCTGTTCTTACCTCTTTTCATAAATTATATTTAATGGGGAAATTAGAATTTTATAATATCGGGATCGCAATTTAAGCTAAAGAATGTATTCACTAGTTGGAAATAAGATATAACATCCACAGGAATGTTTTTATAGCTCTAATAATAAAATAGATAACTTTGATCAGTTTTGATGTAATATAGTTCATTATTTACAACTTTTCCCCGGAGGATTTACATACTTGTAAATAGTTAAGTTAGTTGGTCACCCAGGACGAAGCTCGAACCCTCGACCCCTTGTTTACCGGGATGAATTCTTACCACTAAACTAAACAAGTAACCCAAGTTTTGTTCTATCATGAACTAACAAGGATTGAACTTTTCAATAAACGATAACAAAACTCGTAAGTTTTAAGGCAAACATATTAGGTCTTTACATATGAAATTGAGGTTTAGTATGGGAGGAACATAAAGCCGATTTTTTTTATTATAATATATTTATTTAATCAAAGTATGTACCATTGCTATCTATGCACTTTTGCCATCTCATAGGTAGTTCATCGATCCCTTTACTAAAAAAACCATTCGGACGGGAATCAATAAAATCTTTGAAGGCGGTTTGAACTGCCCCATCGGAGTTGAATTTTTTCCTTTGCAAGAAGTTATCCAAATTTCGAAAAAAATGGTAATCTGTTGGGGCAAGGTCCGGAGAGTACGGTGGATGTCTTAGACATTCCAATTGAAACTCCTCTAATTTGGTAGCCGTCTGTTGTGCAGTGTGTGGTCTAGCGTTATCATGAAGCAGCAGTGGCCTAGAGCGATTAACCAGCCTCGGTTGTTTAGCAGCTAGCTTTTCCATCATGGTTTGCAGTTGCTGACAATAGACATCTGCCGTAATCGTCTGGCCAGATTTAAGAAAGCTGTAGTGAACGACACCAGCACTAGTCCACCAAACGCTCACAAGTATCTTTTTTGGAGTCAATTTTCGCTTGGGGCATGGTTTGGCTGGTTCGGCAGGGTTCAGCCATTGCGATGAGCGCTTCCGATTATCGTACAGGATCCACTTTTCATCACAGGTAATGATTCGATTTAAAATCCCTTCATTATTGTGCCGGTTGAGTAATGCAACGCAACAGTCAACGCGCGTTTGTTGATTTGCTTCACTCAATTCGTGAGGTACCCACCTTTCAAGCTTTTTCACCTTACCAATTTGCTTCAAGTGGATTAAAACAGTTTTATCACTAACACCGCAGCTTGCAGCTAACTCGGATGTGGTTTGCGATGGATCCGCTTCCACAATAGCCTTCAATTCTTCATTATCAACTTTGGTCTCCGGCCGTCCACGGGGCTTGTTCTGCAGGTCGAAATTTCCAGAACGAAAACGTTGGAACCAAAAACGCACTGTGTTTTCTTTTGCGGCACCGTCGCCATACACATCATTAATCCTTCGAGCCGTTTCTGCAGCACTGGTGCCACGGTGGAACTCGTACTCGTAAATAACGCGATATTTCAAGTTTTTCATTTTGTAAACTGAGTGACGCAAAGAAAAAAACAATTGAGGAAAAAACAAATGAATTATAATTTTCAAAACACAAATACATGAGTAAATAACTGTATAAATTTGGATTTGGAATTCCTAACCAAAGAGAAGATATTTGAGATCAAATTTGCCAGTATGGCAAAACGCCAATTTCATATGTATGGACCTAATATATTGCACACTTTTATTTACCTTCATTTATCTATATGTCTGCCTCCAAATTTAATAATAGTAATTATGTCTCGAAATATTGACGGCTTCTCGATAAGCTATATTCATACGACAATGCAATATTCAATTGTTTAAAATGTTTTGTTTAATATTATGAGAGATGTAATTAATTAAAAAAATTTGTATGTAGAAAATAAAGAATAAACACCAACAATAGTATTTTGAAGTCTCTAGTCAAAATAAGTGATATTCAAAGAAAAAATATTTTATCAAATGAGTACCTGTTTTGGCGATATTTTTATCACCAATTGATAAAATTCCAGTAATTCACTCAAATCCAAGGCAAAATAATTAAAGTGTGTTTTTTTCAATGCTTGTTAATTTTATATTCTAAACATATTATCAAAAAAAGTCAAATCAAAGATACCTCAGAATTTAAAAAGTGTAAAGTTTAATCATGACTCCATCTAGCGTGTAATATTCAAAGGTCTTTATGATTCATTGCAGCATAAAATTGATAGCTATTTGAAAATGGAATAATTTATAAAAGGTTTATGATCACAAGTCCCAAATTTTTCATAATCGTCAAGCTTGCCTGGCGAATTGGTTTATCGCTAGAGACTTTTCCGTGTTTGTAAACAGATATTTTTTCTTCGGTTTACAATTTTCTGAGATATCTTGCCGTATGTATATGACCTTTCTCACGACATTTCGGATCCCAGCAACATAATGCTAAACGTCGCCCGAAAGGTCTTGCATATACGGCAGAATATCCCAAAAAATCTGACCAGAATACTTTGAATGGTTGTTTAGGTCTGAGATCATTTTAAGATAAATTAGCGAAACAGATTATATCTGTACATTTTTCTATTTTTTTTTTGAATTTGAATAATCAAATTTGTTCTCTACAAAATATATCCTTTATACAGGGTGTCCTGTATCTCGATTTCAAGCCGAAATCGGGTGATAGGCCAAGTCATAATAGTTACCAGAAAAATATTTAAAAAATTAAATAAACAATCATTTAAAACTGGGCAAAGTATTGATTTTGAATACTTGGTTTAGTCAAAAAGTAACATTTTGTTCTAAGCTAGAGCAATTGGCTTTGAATTTCGGACAAAAGTTTACAGAAGCCTTATTAAGGATTACATAATAATAAAAAAAATGAAGAGAAATAACGATTTATAGCAACAGGAGTGAAAAGACTGTCACAGGGTGTAGATTTTTTGATTTTTTTAAAATGCTTATAGTTTTTAAAACACTTGACTTAGATTTTTTTAAATATTTTTCTTGTAACTATTATGACTCGGCCTATCACCCGATTTCGGCTTGACGTCGAGATACGGGACACCCTATATATGATACCTCTAGTTTTAGATTATAACAAGCCAAAAAAACTTTTTTGAGTTAATAATGCAAAAATATTAAAAACATTATTAATTACCTGGTCAAAAAATATCATAACTGGAAACGAATCGTACGAAATTGAATCTTGATTTTTCATAAAATCGCATTTTATTTGAAAAAGAGTAACACGGTCGGACATATTATTAAAGAAATTTCAAAGCTACTATTTATACGCCTGTGATGGCTCCTCTTCTTCGCCTTTTAGCTCGATCCTACTCCTAACTGAGTTTACGCCTTGTTAGAGGCAAACAAGCTATCTATCTACGTCGGGTGAAGGCTCTACGGTTTTTAACGTAGTATTTCCAAACACCCTCGCTTTATTCAAGACCTCCCCAGTTCACGTTGTGTAATTTTTTGTTTCGAACTATAGGGGATGAATTGGTTTTGTGGTAACCCTATCGCAAGCTAAACTTAAATTAAATACTGGGGTATGAAGTTCGTGAATGTTCATGGAAAACGCAAACAAAACTACCTAGCACGTCAATTAAGCCCTACGGTGCAATTGCTAAACATACTATGTTCCGTGGCCCTATATTATTTACCTATCATTCCTACGGACTGAAACCACTGCATCTGGTGTAGCTGCGCTTCCAGAGTGCGCGATCCTCTGCTTCCATGCCCTCTCCGCTCGATCCCCCATTGTCCTACCTGTATGGGATCGACCGCCATCCACTGGAAAGGTTAGTGACGTGCCGTTATCACATGCGCATGCACATATAGAGTACATAGATCCCCTGAAAGCCCTCGAGTCCTTCGTAGCCGCTCCTATGGATGATTCCGTCTTCGACGCCCTCGCTGATTAATAATTTTATCTTCCGCCGTTATCTCGCTGTGCTTATTCCTTACGATCTTTTATATTTACTCTGCATTATCTTTATATCAATTACGTTGTTACGTTTATTTACTAGCCGGCCTAAGTTCCGTCACCTATATCTGGCCCTATGTCTCATTCTAGTGGTACGTTGGGTTCTAATGGATAAGGGGTTTGTAGAAGGTATGTGTAAGTGTATGTGTACGCGGAAAATGTGGTTGCTTTAAATTCGGCCCCTCCGTACCCAAAGGCTCATCGGTGACTGATCCCATCTTCCTTCTCCCGACACGAGTTCCGGATACGTTGACCTGAGCCTGGATGCGCCTTTTCATGTTGGGCCTCTTCTGTGCAAAGTACCGCACCATCCCTCGCGTCAGTGTCTGGCGTCCGGGCTCAGAGCCAGTTTGCCCCCCGAATTCCAACTCCTCCAGGTTAAACTAAGTTAAACTACGGTATATATACTGAAGCTACTGTAAAGATGGTCCCGGGCCACCTGT
>JADDOH010019705.1:0-16746 GCA_016648135.1 Agrypnia vestita | reverse complement strand
AAAATGATTGAATAACAGTGCAGGGTTTTTGGCTTTCTTTTGTGTCGTGGTTTCATTTTGATACTAAGGATATTTTATACGCACCGTATGTATTACCGAGAAGCGAATCTCGACGTTTCGTTGGATACTTATCCAACGAACGTCATCAGGAGGACGACCTTTACCCGCGGAGGTGGAGGTCGGATTGATTAGGTGCTGCTTTCTAGGGCGTAAATTGTATGGACTTTGTTGTGGAGTGTTCTCTACTTCTACAATAGAGGTCGCCAATGTGCAAAGGTACTAGTTACGTCGGCGGATTTTACTGCGACTTCTCTCAAGGGTTGAATCAGTGTCGTTAGAACAGGGCGCCAAATACTTGATAGTTTGTAACTGTCATCCATCTGATAAGTATCCAACGAAACGTCGAGATTCGCTTCTCGGTAATACATACGGTGCGTATAAAATATCCGAAACTACAGTTAAATATGTCTAAAGACCGTAATAACAATCTTAACTCTTTGATACTAAGGATTGTGATTCGTGAAAAGCTTTAAAAAAGATATAAAGTACTCTCTATACAATGTTTCTAGATTTAGCGAGCTTTTTAAGTCTAATTTCCGAAGAGCAATCTCTGCCTGTAAAATATAAATAAATTATTTATATCGGTACGATTTTCATTCAGTCGCGTGAACGTCCATCTTTATAGTTCAATACGGCGAGTGAAGAACACTGCACCGTATTTTATAACAAAAAAAACGGAGATTTAAAAAAGTTGTACTTACATCTAATATATTATTACAACCTGGAAGCCATATTGCTTAATAAACCAAAAGGGAAAAATAAAGGGATGGCTAAGGGAATGTTTTCATCGCGGATAACATCGGCCTATCGGAACGGAGAAATCTTTGTTAGGGGCTGAGAAATACGGGATTGAAAAGTCGTACAGGATTGCATACGGGTTATGACTGGGGATCATAATCCCGGAGCATTTTTCCAATCCCGGGATTGCGGGATTGAGAAAGGCCAATCTCGGGATCCCGTCAAGATAGCTGCAGTTGACTATAAAATTAGAATATAAATGAAAATATGCATTTCAAAGTACAATACTAGTTATTTATTTAAATTTTGACACTTATTAAATCAAATAATATAATAAAGTTATTATTATTAGCGCAGTACTTTTTTATCAGTCTGAATTTTGTGTTATACTAGCTGTACGTACCCGGCTTTGCACGGGTTAAGGATTAAATTAGGGTTAGAAATAAATTTGGGGGGGGGGGAAACAAAGGTTCCATTGCTTCGCAAAGCCTCTAATTTTTCCATTTAATAAAGGCTGGGATGGACAGGATGTCTAGGGAAGAAATGTGGCCTATTTTTTCCGTCGGGAATATATATGCAAAATTCGGGTCCAATTGGTCAGAGGTACAGAAAATATATCTGGGGGAGAAGAGTTAGATGGGGAAAGGGAATTGTCGCCTATATTACTCGACGGGTCCTAAAGAATAAGTATACAAAATTTGGGTCAGATCGGTCAAACGGTACACATTTGCATGGAAAATGTATCAGAGGGGGGTGGGGTAAACGGTGAGGGGGGAAATGTCACCTATGTTACCCAGAATACGTGTCAAAGTTTGAGTCAGATCAGCCAAACGGTGTAGATTTGTACAGAAAATATATGTGGGGGAGAAGAGTTAGATGGGGAAGGGGAATTGTCGCCTATATTACTCGACGGGTCCTAAAGAATAAGTATACAAAATTTGGGTCAGATCGGTCAAACGGTACACATTTGCATGGAAAATGTATCAGAGGGGGGTGGGGTAAACGGTGAGGGGGGAAATGTCACCTATGTTACCCAGAATACGTGTCAAAGTTTGAGTCAGATCAGCCAAACGGTGTAGATTTGTACAGAAAATATATCTGGCGGAGTAGGTGGGGTAGAGATGTAAGGGGAAATTTCGCCTATATTACCCAACTAGTTCCTAAAGAATAAGTTTGAAAATTTTGAGTCCGTTCGGTCGAACGGTACAGATTTTCATTGAAAATATATCAGGGGGTGGAGAAGGGGTAAAAGAGGAGAGAGGAAATGTTGCCTATGTTACCCGCCGGGTCCTAAAGAATAAGTTTCCAAATTTTGCGTCCGATCGGTCGAACAGTACAGATTTGCATCAAATGGGGAGAAGGGGTATAATAATAGGGGGGAAATGTCGCCTATGTTTCCCGCTGGGTTCTAAAGCATAAGTATGCAAAATTTTAATCGAATCGGGTAAACGGTAAACAGACAGACATTGAGTTTTATAGGTGTAGATAGATATATGGTTTAAACGCTTTATTTAAGCAAAGACAACCGAATGTAATCAAAAAATTTGAATTCGGAAAATGTTAGTTACCTATATCTAAATATATATCAATAATGAAAGGGTAGGTATTTCCACCGGCGCCTTTTTTCAAATAATTTGTGCGAATTCGAAAGGAACGCTGTGTTAAAATTTCAATGAAATAAATGACTTTATATTAGGATATTTAAGATTTTGGACAATCGAACATTTAAATTTTTATTTATATAAATAAATAGTAGGTATATAAAAATAAAGAAAGTATGTACACAAAAATATCCTCGTTTTCGAACGCAACGTTGTACCAAAATTTCAAAGCAATCCGTGAAGAACTTTCAGAGATTAGAAACTAGGTTTTGTACAAACGTTTACATTTTTATTTATATAGATTATAGTAAGGCACCTGCAAATATTTTTATTCTTAATCGTAATTCGTATTCGTATTCTTATATAATTGCGATTATTCTATAATCGTATTCTTAATCTTAAACAAAAGTTGAATCTCCTAAACCTATATTATAATTATAATTCTAGAAAGTACGTTATTTAAAAAAACTAACCCATAAAAACCAAGTTTTTACAATACTCCCTTTCGCTTTGAATCAGGTTTCGTGTCTATACACGCGACGGGCTAATTACTCATATAAAATGATTCCAATTTGAAAAAACCATTAAAATTTCTAAAAATCCAAAATTATACTATAATTATTATTTTTTTTAAACGAATTTTTATCGTCGCCACGAGTCTGCCTGCAAAGTTTCAGCTCGATTTGATCACGGGAAAAGGGTTAAAAATCGATCCAAAGTTTTTTCGTCAGACAAGCAAGCAAGCAGACGCTACGATTTAAAAGAAAGGGAGTAAAAACCTTCATTACTTGCATAACATTATGCAACAAAATTACATTTTTATAGATAATAATTATTTAAACAAGTGTTGAAGAAAACAATATATATATTATTAGAAGCAAAACAATACAATATATAAAAATTATTGATAAACAAAAGAATATAAAAATGAAGCAAAAAAATGGCAAACCGTCCGTCCCTACACATACTTTTAATATAAAAATTTCGATTTTCGATCTTCAACCATCCAATTAACTCGGATGTTTATTTTCAATGTTTAAAAAAAATTATATTTGATGTTTTTCAAATGAAAATTCTTTTTTTTTTTTAATATAGAGTAATTTGGATGGTTTAAGTACTCAACTACCACTGTTTACGCAGGGACCGTCAATATAGCACATTTATTATTAAAAAAACCAACGAGAAATTAATAAGATTTCTGTGTCTTATTTTATAGAATATCGGAAATGTGCCCTCAGCCTGAGGAGGTTATCGATACTCGAATCACGGAGACGGCTTCTCAGTTTGCGACCAATGTAAGACGCAGAAGAGAACGTTCTTTCGGGTTTTGTGGGAGGAATGGCAATCAACCATTTATAATTTTTTTCAAAATAAGGACCTCGAATTGCAATTCAACGGATTTACATTGGCCTTAATCCGTATCATAAATAAATTAAATAAAAAACATCGCATAAAAATCTTAGAAAAATACAACCAACTCTTCATTTATAGTAACTTCTTATTTATTAGGAATAATACATTATAACTGCTGACGCGGACACAACTAATGAATATACCGACAAACGACGTCTTAACTCGAGCTAAACTTTATCTCGCACACGCTTGTGTGCGAGTGAAAAAAGAGCGCGGCCGGACAGGCACACAGCGCGCCGTCACATTTAATAATTATGGGACATAAGGGCCGCTATTCTCTTTTAAAATTATATTTGTATCGATCCCGAAAATACTGGGATTGACGTTTTTCAATGTTTCAGGACGAGAAAAACGTTCAGGATCCCAGGATTATAATCCCTAGTTATGACCGATAGCAAACATTTCACAATCAGCAACTATTAGAGAATGAAGAAAATGTATGAATGTAAACGCGTGTTATATAAATAAAAATTAAATATAAGTTAAAGTGGTGATTAACAGTGATTAATCTCTGCTACTCTGCAATTAGGGATTATAATCCCGGAGCATTTTTCCAATCCCGGGATTGCGGGACCAGAAAAACGTTCGGGATCCCCGGGAAAAACCCGGGATTATAATTTCTATCTGCAATGCACAATAATTTTTCGAGAAAGAAGTAGTGAATCACGAATGTCGTACCTACTTAAAAATGTATAGTTAAAAACAGGATCTTTTCAATATTTAAGACCTACAGAAATACCTACCTAACGCATTTTGTTAAAATTATTATTTTAAAAGAGAGTAATTACATGTCCCGTGTTGTTAAAGCCTCGCCAATACCCATTTTCCTGAATACTGACCCGTGTGTATATATACAAAGCAGTACACATCCGTAAATACATAAAGAATTTCGCACAGTTGTTAATGGAAGGTCAGTTTTGATATTTGTATTCTCCAAATCTCTAACATACTTTTTTTTTCTTCAAAAAGAGCAAAATGATTTTGTGGTGAATTATTAAAAATATACTTTGTTATCACCACGTATATAATTTATTGAAAATATCAACATGTTTCAGGGCCAATACATTTATTATACATTGTATTCTGAGGAAGGGACCTTTGGACCTGAAACATGTTGATATTTTCAACAAATAAGTTGTGAAAACAAAGTATATTTTTATTCATTATATAAATATTTTATTACTTAACTTTAAAGTTAAAAGTCTCTCTTAACTTAAAAGAAACTCAAAATAAAAATACAACAAATTAATTAGTTCCTGGAATTTCACCGGACTATTTCTCAACCTGTTTAAAATGGAAATATGTCTAAAAATATCATTGGTGGAGAAACACAACAAGGTAGATCCAGCACGTGGACATTATTAAAAACAAACAATTCTTCTTTATGCATATTATTTTCACAAATTATAAATGCAGAAATCACATGCACTTTTTTATTCCTTTGATTTTCTCCGAAATAATGAATGGACTTTTTTGCATTTACTTTTGACATTAATGAATACCTTCCATTTTTACTCCCTTTATATTAATTAACTCGTGGCGTCTGCTTGCTTGCCGTCAACAAAAACTTTGGATCGATTTTTGACCCTTTTCCCGTGATCCAATCGAGCTGAAACTTGGCAAGTAGACTCGTGGCGACGATCAAGAAGATCTATCAAATTTTCATTTAAAAAAATTAATAATTATAGTATAATTTCGGATTAATAGAAATTTTATTGGTTTTTTCAAATTGGAATCATTAGAAAAGTTTGATTACGGCGCGGCGGCCCGATAACGTCGCGGAATATTTTCTAAATTTGAATTACTCCGTCGGTATGCGTAATAGGTACTTCACTACGAATGTCGAAAATCTAAATTAACTGACAAATGTTTTTAGAATTTAATCTTCAAAGCATAAAGTGTCTGATCAAAGCTCAAAACAGCTGACATTTTAGAAATATATTAAATTACTGTAAGTTTAGTGTTATGTTATATGTTTTAATTCGTCTTTAATTGCTGTTATATTTTACAAAAAAGGGAAATAAAAACTTAGTTTTTAGTTATTTTTTTTTATAAATCAAAACATTTGTTTTAAATATGTTTTCATTTTATAATCTTAGATAACACTTTGTGACCCCGTTTCAAGGAGAAGCCAACGTATTCTTTCTCTTTTATAATCAAAATATGGTACTGCGTTTGCATAAAACAAAAACAAGGTGATAAAATCTTGGCAATAAATTGTATATTTACTTCAAAATTATTAATTCTTATTGCCAAGCCCATCTAGTAGCACCGCACCAGTCACACCACATACAACGGTGTCTGCTAAAAGGGATGGAATTGATTTCAAAATTAATGTGACACTGAGTACATGTTTGGCCAACAGCCGGTGATATCTTTAAATAGATAAATTCCGGAAAACTAAGTACACAAGCTACATTAGAAGTATTGTAATACTTATCTATTTTAATTCGAAATACGCCCGACAACCGAAACGGGCTCTATGTAAAACGATTTCTTCTATTGCAAGAGTTTACAGTTTAAGTGCACCATGTAAATGGAACAGCAATTTATCAATTCTGCTTAATTAAGTGAACAAATAATGCATACCTTGACATTATTTCGATAGAAAAGTGGTGATAATAAACGCTATAGAAAACTATGAATAACAAACTTGTCGCGCGTAGAAACACTATTCTACCGTAGGTAGGCGTTGTTACTGTCACAGTATGTGCTATTATTCTATTGCAAGAGTTTACAGTTTAAGTGCACCATGTAAATGGAACAGCAATTTATCAATTCTGCTTAATTAAGTGAACAAATAATGCATACCTTGACATTATTTCGATAGAAAAGTGGTGATAATAAACGCTATAGAAAACTATGAATAACAAACTTGTCGCGCGTAGAAACACTATTCTACCGTAGGTAGGCATTGTTACTGTCACAGTATGTGCTATTATTCTATTGCAAGAGTTTACAGTTTAAGTGCACCATGTAAATGGAACAGCAATTTATCAATTCTGCTTAATTAAGTGAACAAATAATGCATACCTTGACATTATTTCGATAGAAAAGTGGTGATAATAAACGCTATAGAAAACTATGAATAACAAACTTGTGGCGCGTAGCAACACTATTCTACCGTAGGTAGGCGTTGTTACTGTCACAGTATGTGCTATTAGACATCGCGCATAGTTTTCATGCATCACTTTTACCTGTATATTTTCAAGATTCACGAGGCAATCATCACATCTTGATCGCTATTGTGTGTATACACAACGTCTTCAACAATAGCAATATACATTATGGTACCTAATATTATTAATATTAATAAAAATTAAACACTTTGTACAAAACTACCGTGGAGATTTTAATTTCAAAATCGATTTTTGCCGCATTCGTGTCGCGACCGAGGGACTGGGAAACAGACTACGTATGAGGCAAGGATATGAGCTAAATTAATAAACTATAATATAACCCGTACATTTTCACGGCCGTCATGTAAAACAATTTCATGTTTTTTTTTTGTCATAGCAGAGGTTTCGGGTTCCATGACAGTGGTCATCACTAAGGCTGTGTCTGATGTACATCATACCTGAAGAAGGCCGCTAAGTCGTAGGTTACAACAAAAACCAACCCTTACCATAATAATGTGGAAGGAAATTATCGCAGCTAAAGCACGGTCGGCGAGCAGAGAGAATTTTCTATATTGACGCTACGATCCTTGTCGCTCGCGCACAATTATATTGCTGTCACGCTCGCTAGCAACATATTTGTGCGCGAGCAACAAGGATACGTAACGCAGGGTCAATGTACGAAATTCTCTCTGTTCGGCGACTGGGCTTGTTGACAGATTGTTCGCAGCGGTTGTTCTGGCACTAGAAGCGAAGGACTGATGAAAGTATCGCTAGGCAGACAAAGCCGGTGAGAATATTACACCAAGATGACATACACCTGGCATGATCAAAGAAGGAAGGTATTTTCGCAAGTTTTGAGAACCCGTGTGGAGAAAGTATATGTATGTAGGTATATGAGAAGAGGTGTATCAGGATAAGCGTACGTGGCATTTAATCTGACTATGGCAGTGGGAACACGCCATGACGATGAGTGCTTCAATTTGCTAAATAATTTATATCGAAATAAAGTAAAAATAAGCGATGAAATAAATTACACAATGTTCGTCACCATATGACAGTTGACAATATAATTTACGTGCATTGAGTAAACGTTTTATAACTTTGCACTCCATTCGGGGTTGACCGTGATGTAAGTCATGTAAGATCATGATATAAGATCGAAAGGCAGTCAGCGTGCTGACCTGCGCCGTCAACCAACCACGGCAAGGATAGCTACTATGCTACGAATACACTGATATACTACACAATCGTAAAAGTGTATTAAAAAGTGAAAAAAATATGAAACGCGGACTTTATCTGCGGGTAAAGAAATCATAATCCAATTCGCATTCCTATTCCATTGTTGAACCTGCGTACTATTTAGATCTAAAATATTTACAACCATGATAAAATGAACATTTACGAGAATTTTGAAAATTTATATGAATAATATTATATCATTTCTTAGTTACCTACATTCTACGAATATTCCCCGCATTGAATGTTGACGCCTTAGCAAACGAATAGTAATGTTCCTAAAAGCTCAAGAAAATAATTACAGCAAAACGTCTAAATTACCAACATTTTCTAAGGAACACTTTTGAAAATTGCAATATTTACAATAAATTGCAAAAACTGTACATAAAAAGACAGTCAGTCTACTTATCTACCTTTGTATATAGAAATATCAAATAATAATATAGCAATGAATCTTATAAGAATGGTCTTGTAACTTTTGTATCGTGTACTGCATCATTTAGATATGCAACTTGTACCTACGTCTGAAAGTGGAGAGGAGACAAAGTATTGTATACTCGGGCTGCAATTAGACGAAAAAGTGGGATCCTTCGGTTGAAATCAAGTGCCACCCTGAGCGAGCTCGCGCAACCTTTATCCGCATGGAAAAGATGTTCTACAGTCATGATTCATGATCTCAACCTTGGATTACGAATGCGAATGGTCAGATGCTACGTATTTTCTGTATTACTTTATAGGATGGAAGCATGGACGCTTACCGAAGAATTGGTAAGGCGACTTGAGACATTCGAGATGTGGATCTAGAGAAGAATACCCAAAGTAACTTGGATGGAGTTAAGAATGAAGATGTTACGGTTCGAATGAATAAAGAAAAAGAAGTTATTAAAACAATTCAAATCCGAAATCTTCATTATCTCCGACATTTGATGAAGCATCCAAAGAAGTACGAGATCTTGCATCTCATTATACAGGAAAGATTGCCTGAAGTCGGGGCCCTGAAAGAAGGAGAACATCATGACTGAAAAACCTGAGAGTGGTTTGGCCAGTCTACAGTAGAGCTATTCTAAAGTAGAGTAAACACGATAGCCAACGTTCGTTGAATGGATAGGATACTAAAAGAATATGTCTGAAAGGACGTTTAAAAACGAACAAAGTTGCACTCATAATTCATTTTAGCCATATCCTGGACTTGTCAACACTGTGCTGTATATTCAATGTTATATAGTATCTTACTAATCATTTTTAAATTAGACAAAGGAATAAGGTACGTTTAAAATAGCATATGTATGCAGTTAATGAATAAGTGAGACAAGTGTCTTCCCACAAATAAATAGTTTTATTATTGGGTGTACAAGATCTGCAAAACGACCATCGTAATCTATGTATTTCCAGTTGTGACCAGTGATATACAAGATACCCTATTCAAAGTATCTGGAATACAAAATGCAAGATACTTTTAAATCAAGTATTTCAAATACCAGATACAAATAACTTTCTGGAATGGTATCTGAAATACTAGATACAAAATACATATCTTACAAATAGTTTTTAAAGATAAAATTCTTTTATAAGAAAACACATTTTATTGAATGTAAGTTTCTTTTTTTGCGTGAATTATTTACGAATAAATCGCGCATTTGTGACAAAATAAAATAGTATATTTTTAAGGTTTTAATTGAGACTTACGTAAAACCAGTTCTTCAAACATTTTGTAGCTCATTTTTCTTCGATGAGGTCTCATTATAGGTACATCATTGGAAAAAAGTATCTTAGCAATCTTAGTATTTACAAAATGCTAGGATACCAAAAGAATGTATCTAAATACAAGATACAAGATGAATATTCAAAAAAGTATTTCAGATACAAGATGAAATATGATTTTGCATCTTGTATCTGTATTTCAAATACTTGTATCATAGATAAGTCACATCTCTGGTAGTGACCCCTGAATCTTCCCGCAGCTGCACAAGAGCGAGACAATAAGTCGAGAACGCAAATGAGAAAGTGCAGTTTCGTCTCCGCCGTAGGTTTGACTAGCGGGCCACTTATTATTTAACAATATTAGCCTATCAATGCCAACTAAAAACCAAACCCGAAAGAAAACATGTACATAGGTACATTCCCATACATGTATATAAATAAATACATAAATCAAATACAAACTCTAATTCTCATGAAACAATCGGCCGTATTCTGAAAATAGCAATATTGCTATTTTACTATCTTGACTGTTGTTGTGTAACATTGTAACATCGTCAATTCTGACGTTTTTAGGTATGTCGTCAGCCATGGAATCAATGAATTCAACCAATCGAAAAGCACTAAAATGTTGACAAACATTGAGCTATAGACAATAGATAAGTGTTGTCAGCACTCGCAAGAATCGACATTTTATTTTATGTTTTATTTTAAGTTCTCTTAAAACTTATATACATTGACGTGTTTTGTTACGTGTCGTGGCTCGGCCGAAGTGAATGAAAAACGTATTTCGTAATTTATCACTCGTAAATAAACCTTTATTATCGTTTCCACATTTTATTTGACATTTAACGTTCATTGGAATGTTCCATATTGTTTTTACACCAAAAGAATCGCTTCGCTTTTATTTCGCTACTTCGGTAAGAACTTTTCTAAAATCTTCGCTTTCGAATGATGTTACTTTGTTATTTCATGACTGGGCACACCGGCCCGTTTTGCCCGTTTTGCGCGCACGCGCCTTCGCTTGTTTTCGCCCGTCAAATGTCAACGGACAACTCGTTACAGTATGACATAAAGAATTATAGAGATTTAAATTACGTGTGCTGCGTTTTGAGGAAAGCTCTATTAAAAATAAATCGGCTAAATCCAAGATAATGGTCCCATTGCATATACAACGAAAATGAGTATTTCAATATATTATTGAATGTGCTAATAACAAAATGAAAAATAATTTACGTTTAAAAAGTAAGTATTAAATAAGATATTACACTTAAAAGTTTCGAAAAATGCACTGCATATTTTGACATTTCATAGGCGATATATGAGGTTAGGTTAGGTTATTAGGTTTGGTTTGTTTAATTTAGATTACGATTATTTTAGTTAGATTAAATTAACAGGACATTAAATTATATGGTGAAATACTTATTTTCATTGTATGAACAACGGGACCATATTCTTGGATTATTCCAAAAAATCTTGTGCGCTGCAAGACCAAAAATACATGTTTATAACTAAATAATTATATTTTTTTACATTTTTTTATAAAATCGGTGGTAATACGCAGCATAAAACGTTCGTATTTCGTGTGTAAATACATATGCACAGCGGCAGACTCTACACAAAACAGGAAAACAATAATTCTCGCTTATTATTATAATCCCAAATGCAGAAGAGCTAAAAATCTGAAAAGTCTCTACCACAAAATATATGTCGGAACGTCAAATTAGCGAAACCGATTTATTGGTGACATTGTAATTGTGTACCACAGCCAAATACGCAATAAACGCAATGATTTTAAGAGAATAACCGCTCTGATAAAAATCTACAATTTACCAAAAAACTTCATCAGAGCCGATCATATCGGTATGTAGTAGCTCGGGAAAGTGAGTAACTTGAGTCGTTTTTTAAAAACAGTGATATTCCGGTGGAACAAATTGAAATAACAACAGCAAATCTTTTTTTTCGTCAATCGGCGTGTGGAATACAGAATGTGACGTTGGGAGCTGTAGGAAATATTAACTAATCTTCCGGCATAATTGAGTGTCCTGATTCAAAAAATGTCATAAAATAATCCCGCACTCTTATATTAAACGAGTAATTCCAATTTAAAAATCGCAATTATTTTCTTAGTAAGTTTGACAAGTCAGCCTTTTTTTCCCTTTGAATTTTTACACGTGTCAATGGATAAGATATAATCATAGATAAAGAGATATAAAGTGGACCATTCACTATTCTGGTCGGCGGATTGTCATGTAGTATAGTGAATGGGCCGCTTAATAAGAACTCGCAAATTTTTTGTACAAGGTTTCATTTGAAGTGTCTCGAGTGCCTTTTGTTTTTATTTATAAATTATTTTCTTATAAAATACCTTAGGTTGGGTTAGGTTTGGTTGTTTAATTTAATTACAAATTTATTTATAGGTTAGGTTAGATTAGGATTGGTTGTTTAATTTAATTACAAATTTATTTATAGGTTAGGTTAGATTAGGTTTGGTTGTTTAAATTAATTAGAAATTTATTTATAGGTTAGGTTAGGTTTGGTTGTTTAATTTAATTACAAATTTATTTATAGGTTAGGTTAGGTTAGGTTTGGTTGTTTAATTTAATTACAAATTTATTTATAGGTTAGGTTGGGCTAGGTTTGGTTGTTTAATTTAATTACAAATGTATAGGTTAGGTTAGGTTTGGTTGTTTAATTTAATTTCAAATTTATAGGTTAGGTTAAGTTAGGTTTGGTTATTTAATTTTATTTCTAATTTATTTTTTGGTCACGTTATGTTACGTTACTTTTATTTTGTAGTTGAGTGCATAATATATTAAATATTTCGTGAAAACATTAGTTAATAGAATTACTTGTTCAATTAAAACCGTGTGTGTAATGCAGCATGTTTTATCGCCTTATAGTATCTACTTTTATCTTTGACTAAAATATTGAGTTGTCTATAGTTCGCATATCATATAAATAAAATCGTTCATCTGCCAAACTTACTAAGGAAATCTTTACGATTTTTAAATTGGAATTACTCGTTTAATTTAAATAAATATAAGAGTGCCGAATTATTTTAAGACAGTTTTGGAATCAGGATACTCAATTATACCGGAATTTTTTTTTCATATTTCATACAACGCCACATTCTGCATGTATCCCAGAGAGACAAACACCGAGATCAATTGATTTGTACGTCTGCGTCTTGTTTATTTTGTTTAATTATTATTCTAATCTATTAAATGTCGGGATAGTAATACTGCTACTTTAAAAATTCGGTCGAATATTTTAAGAAAATATACCTACATAAGTTCGATAACTTATAATATGGTAGATGGTAGATCTGTGTAGACTAGTAGGTGTGTATGCAGGATGATTTTTATTTTTTTTTAATTTTATCCAAATATTTTTGGTGGATAATGTCGGGCTTTTTTAACCGAATACTTTTTTCTTACCGCCCGGATAATAAAAGAGACTTGGGAATAGCACGCGCATTTTTTATTTTAAAGTTTATTTGACGGTATACTAAGTTCGCAACCGTATTAAATTGATTCCCCCGAGTGTAGTGTAAGTGTGTATAAGAGCGGCGACTCACCACGTGCACGCTGCTGTGCAGGTTGGAGGTGAGGGAGTGGGCGTGCGGGTGCAGCTGCTGCAGCTGCAGGGGCGGGGGGGGCTGGGGCGGCTCCTGCTGCCGGCCGCCCTGCCGGTCCCCGCCCTTCTTGGCCGCCCGCTTGGCCTTCCCCTCCAGGAAGCGCCGCTGGAGCGCGCTGGTCTCCAAGTTCTGCTGCTCGCAGACCCCGCTGAAGGACTGGTCGAAGCGGGGCACGCACTCGCTCTGACGCCGCCGGTAGCTCTCTATCCTCCGCCTGAAAAGAGTTCGTATCGTCATCACGCGGCAGAAAGTGCTTTACATTCCACATTCAACCTCACGCAAATCGGATGTCATCGTTGGTTTAAAAAATATATAACTTTTTCAGAAAAAATGTATCGCACAAAAAAAGTTATAGGTGATACATTTTCTCAAATGATTTTGTATCACCTATAAAGGTATCTATGTTCTATGTGACATTTGTATTGTTATCAATTTGACTTCGTAATAATTTCAGGATCGTATGTTAGCTGAGCTGAACTGCCTTAGGGTATCGTGACAAATATCAAATACTCCTGGACGTATAGCTCCCGGACAATAACCCCCCGTCAAAATCCCTCGAGACATTAACCTCCCCGAACAAATAACCCCCCGTGCAAATATCCCTCCGACAATTAACCCCCCGTGCAAATGACGTTTCGTGACGCTCTATTATCTATACCTATAAAACTATATATCTGTCTGTCAGTTCTCTATACAAATCTACACCGTTTGTCCGATCGGACTCAAATTTTGCATACTAAAGCCATGTATTCACTAGGGGACAAATCGCGAAACATTCCGCTCGACATGTCGCATCAACATCTACGCTCATGTTTCGGGGACAATGACGCGGTCATTTGACGTGTACACACCGGGACTCACATATCTTGTCGCGGAAATGTCATCCGATGAGGTTATGGATGACAGCTGCGGTATCTCATTTGGCGAAAACGGGGTTCCGCGCAATTCGAAATGTTTTTTGGGTCGCAATTTCAAATTAACGAGGTTTAACTGTAGTAAATTGAATATTATTAAAAACAAGGTCCTTTTGCAAATAATTATTGTTTTCCAGACTTCGCGGAAATATATCGCCCTATGAGGTTATGATGATAGCCGCGTATCTGTTTATGTTAATTAGTTTATCGAAAAGTAAGAGGAGAAAAAAGAGGAGAATGCGAAATTATTTACTGCAAAGAGAAAGAAGGACGGACATTCTATGCGATCTTAGATCGATACAGCTCGACGAGTTCGAGAACGATTTCGTTTCCCCGCATTGTCATCTTGACAGATACAGCGCATGCGTATTCACTTGTAAACATACCACGTGGTACTGACGCTCCGCGGAATGTTGCAGTGAGTACGCTCGGGTATCGTGCGCATGGCAACGTTGCCACGGCACGTAGAAATGCCGCGCTATGTTGTGCGCGAGGTCGCGGAACAGTGCACGACGTTGCAACGTCACGTAGACTCTATGCCGCGCGTGCTGTTGAGGGACAATTTGTCCCCTAGCGAATACATGGCTTAATGCTTTAAGACCCGGCGCAAACACTGGGTCGAAACCGTAATTTGAGGGACTTAGGGACCAACATTCTTTTTTTACTTTTTTCTTTATGCGGATAGATAGAGCTCATTAACCTTATCAATAGTTGTCCTATGAAACTTTTTCCTAAACTTTATAGTTTGGGCAAAAAAAAAAGTTTTGTATTTTTTGTACGGAGCGGATCAAATAAAATTAACTTTCTGCGAAGTGGTGACTGACCCTGATTTGAAACCTTTTTTTCTCATACGCAAAAAAGTAAAAAAAGAACGTTGGTCCCTAAGTCCCTCAAATTACGGTTTCGACGCAGTGTGCAGCGCGGCGTTAACATAGTTACATTTTCCTCCTCCCCTTTTACTCCTTCCTCTCACCCTGATATATTATCAATGCAAATCTGTACCGTTCAACCGATAGGAGTCAAAATTTGCGCACTGAGGACTTCTTTAGGACTAGGTGGGTAATTCAAGCGACATTTTCCTCTCCCCTCTCCGATATGTTTTCTGTAAAAATCTACACCGATTGACTGATCTGCCTTAAATTTTGACACGTAGTCTTAGGGACCCGGTGGGTAACATAGGTGACATTTCCTCCCTCACCGTTTACCCCCCCCCCCCCCTCCAACGATATATTTTCCATGCAAATCTCTACCGTTTGAACGATTTGATCCAAATTTGGTGTACTTATTCTTCAGGATCAGTCGGGTAATATAGGCGACATTTCCCCTTCCCCCTCTAACCCATCCTCTTCCTCAGATATTTTCCGTACAAATCTACACCGCTTGACCGACTGGACCCAAATTTCGCATACATATTCCTGATAGAAAAATTATGCCACATTTCTTCCCTAGACATCCTATCCATCCCAGCCTTGATAAAATGGAAACATTGTTTTAATCATAGGCTTTGCAAAACAATGGAACCTTTGTTTCGAACCCCACAAATTTATTTTCAACTTAATCCTTAACCCGTGCGACGCCAGGTACAAACAGCTAGTACTTAATAAAACATAACATAGTTGGAAATTATATACAGTTTAGAAAGAAGTTTCCCAAACTGCGAAATTAAAAGAGGCTTCTTTCATCTAAGTAAAACGTATACTGGAAAATTCAACGTAATGGATGCAACAACGTTGCCAAGACTTTGCACTGAAACTACAAATGAAACCGGCTCTTGTTCCGTCAGATGAAGTTGTTGGCGCTTTTGAGGTATTATGTGATTTTGTGCCTCGAGAAAGCTTACCAGTCGCACACTATTTTGAAGATTTTTACATTGTCAGAGCACAACGTCGTGGACGACGGCATCCAACTTACGCCACCAATATGTGGAATATGTATCAACGAAGCGAAGATGAATTACCTAGAACAAATAACGCTGCGGCACAGAAATTTCCAGTCCAATGTCGGAAGTTACCACCCCACAATTTATTGGATTTCTTCAGAGAGAACAAGCATTACAAGTTAGCTACACTCAAATTTATGCCGGTCATCCACCAGAAACTCCAAGAAAGAAATATGTATTCTGATTTAAACGCACGGATTCTTATCACAGTTTCCATCTATCGTGATAGTAACATTTTGGATTACTTACGTGGAAGTACCACACAATCTTTCTTTCTAGCGTAAATTACAATTTCTATACATAATTATTCTATTTTATTTTATTCTATATATAAAAGATCTGAATATACATACAATCAAACTGGCGTAAAATAAATTTAATGACACAC